>CM076572.1:559096890-559213599 GCA_034641835.2 Pinus albicaulis
TTTGATTCTTTATCTTTGGAGTATTTGTTCTGGGGGAGGGGTTTGACTCTTTTAAGATTAGCTTGACACTAGGGAGTGTAGCCCCTTGTGAAGATGATGGAATTTGATCAGCAGACTGCAAAGATTGGTTAAGAGGCCTCTTACCTTTGTCTGGGGTCCTTTGAGCTGTTGCCTCTTTCTGTGTGAGTGCTTCTTCTTGAGGTGTATCCTCCTCCCAATCCTGAGTGCGAGTTCTCTTCTTGCAAGATTTGAGGTCATACCCTCTATTGAACTGAGCTTGCATGAAATTGATTAACTGCTTGTAGTAGTCATCAATCTCAGTATCTTTGGTGCTTTCATCGACTTTTCCTTTAGCATGTGACATCATCTCTATTTCGTCACTTTCATGTAGGGGGCATTCAACTTCATCGTTGTTTGAGAAAGCAAGGTATGTCTCCTCTTGCTCATAAGTGGTGTCGTCGGTAGGACCATCTACTTGTCCTTCCAAATACAGAGGATGTGGTACTTGGTCTTGCTGCTCCTTCCTTTCCCTTTGCAGTATCTGCAAGGGTGGCTTCCTATATTGAGGATTATAACCTCTGTTTGGAGCACTTTGGAAATTCTTGGAGGGTGAATTCCTGGCATCCATTTCAAGTTTAACCAACTTACTTGAGAGATTCTTGATCATCTTGTTCATCTCCTCAATCCTGTCATTTGCTGAATCTCTATCTTGACTTGAGGTGGATACCTCTTCTTTTCCCCTCCTTCTAGTATCTTGTTCGGATTTTCCCTTTGATTTACCAGTGGAGGCAAAGTTTACCTCAAGCTCCAGTGCATCTGTCTGGGCATCGTCCAGGGTGGATTTTTTTCTTTCTCTCAGAGAGAAGCCGAATTCTGAGTCAAAAGCTGCCATGAAAACAACCTTGGCAGCGGTCTGATGAGGCTTCATGTCTGTGGGAAGGCTCAGGTACAACTTGTTAAATCTCTTAATAAATTCAGCCACCCCTTCATTATGTCTTTTCTTGAGTGTGTTAAACTTAGTAAGAAAATGTACATGATCTTTCTTCTGTCCCCATTTTCTGAGAAAAGTGTCCTCCATTCCTTCCCAAGTGGTGACAGAACGGTCTCCCAGTGTCTTGAACCATTTTCTGGCTTCACCATCAAGGGATTGCACGAACAGTCTTAGGACTATGTCCAGATGTTCCAAATTAAAATTTTCTGTGAAAGAGCAGAAGACCTCAAGGTGTTTTTGAGATTCGATCTCGTTTTCCTCATTGAATTGGGGCAAGATATTTAGATAGTCCTGTGGCATTTCATTCAGCACTTGAGGTAATTCTAGGGGCACATATTTATTCAATAGGAAGCCAGGAACATTGGCCATTGGAGGAGGAGGTGGAGGTAACAGAAGAGTTTGATGTGTAAGAGGAGGGGGAGGTGGAAGTGAGGTGTGAATGACAATAGGGATGTATTGAACAACAGCCTGGGGTGATGATGAGAAAGGCAGGCTATTAACAACAGATATTTCAGTGACTTCTTTAACTTCTTCGGCCTCTGGAGTGGGATGGAATGTGTAACGAGTGGTATCTATTGATTCTGCCTCATCTTTAATTTGGATGTTTCCCAGAGGAGGACTATCTGAGTAATAACCAGTTTCTCCCACAGCGGAGTCAGAACCTTGCACTTGGGCTACTTGAGAGGAAGAGGACAGAAAGTATTCTAAGGAAAATTGTGGGATCTCAGTATGGATGAATTATCTTTCCCTCCAATTTATTCTATGTGGGATTCTCTCTGGGTCAGACACAGAAGGTGTCTTTGGCTGAGACGTATCTGACCTCAGGTGTGGCTTCCGAGGAGCCAGGACTGAAAATAGATTTACTTGAAAAATGAATGTGGAGTCGCCAAGGTGAGGGATATACAACTCTCAACTCTCCATGCTCACATAATTGAAGAGTGAATAAGGTTTTTTCGAGGCCCAGGAATTTTAATTTCTTAACTTCGTTCCCTGGCAACAGTGCCAAAAAGATGTTGTCATTCCTAGAGACAACCTTGAGTTGTGAAAGACCAGCGCCTAGGACATATCATGTAGTAAGGAGCATAAAATATATTTCAGGACAATTACCAGCATGAGGCTCTTTACTACTTCAACCTTTACAAGGAGTTACAATATAAATGGAACCAGACTGCTCACAGATTTAGCATAATGAAAGGACGCAACAGAGGCAAGGAGTGAATCCTCAATATAGATGATTCAGACAACTCAAAGACAACTTTCTGTAGGGAGGGCTGGGTTCTAAAATGCTTTACAGAGATTTAAAAATCTACGAAGTTCGCTGCGTAGAAAGTAAAGGAGGAATACTAACTACTAATGAAATGGAATTCCATAAACATATATAAACATGAGATGGGCTTAAGAAGATAAGAATCCATACATGTCAATAGTTTTGAAAGAATGGCATCCCACAGTATTTAATATAGAGGAAAGATGAGTGAAGTGAAAAGTGAAACAACATACCATGCCTGAGCCATAAAACAAAATATTAAACAACTGTCTTGGCAGAAAATAAAATGCTGGAGTGGAATATAAATTCCACTTGAAACTTTAAAAGCAATTAACTAAGGTAAAAGTAAAAATAACACTAGGTCTGAATCATGAATTGACAGTATTTCATTGATGAGAAGGGGTTGAGGTGGTCGCTAACATTGGTGGCGGAACATTTGCTAACGAGTCATGATCTAATCGGTAATCGTGGAAAGGGAGGGCTTCTTCCTGATAATGTCGGGAGTAGAAAAAATCTTATTTCCTTGAGCAGAGGTAAACGTGCCTCGATGCTCATCGTAGGCATCTCTAAGCCAACAAATAAAATCGACCACCGGGTAGACTGGGGGGGTAATCTGATGATATAAACATGATACAACCACCCGATATCAATCCCTATTATCGACATGTCGCCTAAAAATCTTAGGTTTTATACTGCTGATGGGAAAAGGGTATTGAGGATCACAGATTTTGGCTTGCAGGTCAATGAAAGGCTCAAAATCGAGAGGGTTTCTAGTTTCACAGACCTGAGGAGTCTCTGGTTCAGTTTTCTTGGGTGTGCCCCTTCCCATGACTGACATACAAAATTTTTTAAAAATGAAAGGAAAGCAGAGGGAATATGAGGGACGAAGTACCTGTGTAGTAGGAAAATATGCTCAGGAAAACGACGCGAGGGGTGTTGATAGTGACTGGGTAGACTTGGCACTAGCTCCCACTTAGCTTATACTGTAGTTGGAAGACCTGTAAATTTTACTACAGTAAAATACGAGAGGACCATTATCTAAGACTGAAAGTTCTAAGGTAAAAGGCGGAGAGGGTGAAGTAAGCGGGGTGAGTGTCGTAAGGACACTGATAGTGGAGCACGCGGCGTATAGGGATTGGGTGTCAGCTGGAAGTAGGTGAAAATCGCGTGCCAGGTTTAATACTGGTACAGGCCTCGGTACCAGCTCACCTAGAAACTTACCTTACATTTCTGCTGCATAAACCACACGGTTCTAAAAACATATTCTTCATAAGACTTATTGGATACATAGCATACAAGCCTCTAGGGCCCGCACTTCACTTTTCCACATCACTCTTTCCCGCGCTTTTCTCTGCCACGTCGCCCTTACCTTGGGTCCACCCCGTGGCATGTCACCGTAATTCCGCGGGGATACGGGCCTCTTCCCCCGTCTGCTTCTTGAACCCCTCAGAATTTCCCATACGCAGCGTTCCCTCACGTGAAATATTATGAAAGCGGCAAGCCTTTCAATAATTTCATTTTGTGCCTTTTACACCATACCTTTGCCTTTTTGTATTACCTTTACCTTTTCGCTTTATATTTGGACCTTTTTCGTACATATGGTTCGGTTTTTAGGCATGTGACTTGTCTTACATCGTTTCTCTTCAACCATCCCTTAAATGTTTCACCATCTGTCATAACATTTCGATACATGGCTTCTCAAGGTTTAATTAAACAATGACTCATGTTAATTAATGATCAACACACTACATGGAGTGATTCACTGGCCATGGAGGCGCCAGAGGTTCTTTACCCCCAACACCTCTCTGCCCACATCTCTCTTCGAATCCTTGAAGCCTAGTTACGCAATTCTAGCTCGGGGTCCAGGAAAAGGATGTGAAAAGCGACTCTTTCCCTCTCCTACCCCCAGCAACCTCGGAAAATGGTGGTTCTGCCCATCAAACCTATGGATGAATCATCGAACAACGGAGGCAGTAGCAACTCCACTGAAGGGGGCAAGGAAAAAGAAACATGAGCTCATTCCACCTCCACACCCGAGCTGGACCCTCAAATTTCCAAGCCAAAGGAAGACCTCTCCGAATATGGTTGCTACATAGAGGAAGAGTAGCCTTCAACAAATTCAGGATGCAAAGAACCAGAATGTCTAACGCCATGGTTCCTCCTCTTCTAGTTTTTTCCAATTTTATTATAGTATCTTTGTCTATTTAAATTTTCACAACAAACTTAGCTACTGGGTTCTTTTGTTTAATGATGGTTTCTCTTAAGGGACAACTCTTATTATGTTCTGTGGATTGGTTTATGGGCAGATTCCCCCTAGCGACAACCCCATTTTTGTATGTTGGAATTTCTCTTTCCCACTGAAATTGGATGTCTTAGCCATCCCGGTCAGGAAGTTGGTGTGTACCTCTGTAATTTTTTGTATTATATAATAGAATCTAGTCATATTGAGAAAAAAAAAAAAAAATATTAAAAAATGTTTAGTTAAAACATTGAAATTTCTATTTTGCATTAAAATCATTTATAACAAAATCTTCCACAATAAATGACATCAATTGACTTTTGTTTGCTATATATATTCTTAAATAACTAATGCATCTAAAAATGCTTATAAGTATTTATATTGCATTATTTGACAACTTGATATTTCTAGGCCTTATATCTCCAATGATAGGCATGATATTAAAGATAACATATTACATCTCTGAAAAGTCTTAAAATTCCAACGATTTTTAGGCATAGTATTAAAGATAAAATATCATGTCTCTAAAAATCCTTAAAATTCCAAGGATGACATTAAAAATAAAATAGCATCTCTATGAAAAGCCTTAAAATTCCAGCAATTTCAACTATGGTGTCAATATTATTTTAAAAACTTATTACCATTTAATTTATATCCATATTTTTTTTTAAGTTTATCATATTAATAACACTTTATTAAATATAATGTTTTTTTTTTTTTTTAATAATGTATTAAAGTCACTCGATAGTAAATACTTAAGTTATGATGAATAAACAACTTTACAAAACAAATGAATCTATATGTGATTTTGGAGTTTTTGATACTCTCTGCATTTAAACATTTGTTTTTTTGGAAATTGTGTAAATATTTTATTTTTAAATATTTTTAAGATTTTGAAATTTTCATATTGTTTTTTAAAAACTATATTTCAGTATTGAGAAATATATATTTTTTAATTTTATTCTCGTATGTAATAATAATAATTTAATATTAATAACTAATAAACATATTAAAGATTATGCAAAAAAAAAAATCGTTTCCAAAATCTTATCGACGCTCAGTACACCATCAACAAAAAAATGTTCTCCTACATTATTACTTCTACATATTGTTTATTTTGACATATATATCCACTCAAATATATTGCGAATACGAAAACATTGAAAAAATAAAAACTAAAACACAAAAAAAAAAAATTGAAAAAATAATAACAAGTAAATACAAATATATATTAAAACATAAAAAAACATGAAACAAAAAATTATATATATGACCCAAAAAAAACTTAAATATAAAAATGTAAAACAAAATTAACTTATAAAAGATAATTAATTAATTAAAAAGAAAAATATTTAAAAAAACATAATTTGAGAAAAAAGATTTTGAAAATTTGGAAAAAAAAAAGAAACATAAAAAATAAGTAAATAATATTCATGAGATTAAAAAAAAAAAACACAATAACAACAACATTAAAATAAAAAATAAAAACATTAAAAAAAACACAATAAAAACAATTTTAAAAAACTTGAAAAGAAATTTAAAAAATATATTAAAAAAATAAATAAATAAACTTATAAAAAAGCATTAAAATAAAAACAATTAAAATTATTTAAAATAAAATTAATAATAACTAAAAATAAAATTAAAGAAATTTTTTTTATAAAAAAAAATAGAAAATAGAAATAGAAATAAAAAAATTTGAAACGAGAGAGAAAAAAAACATGTTAATTAAAATATTTTTATGAAATAATTCAATAAAAAATGAAAAAATAACAAATTTTATGAATTTATATTAGAGATGACAAGATTTTAAGTTTTTTTTTTTTTTTCAAAAACATTTTTATTAAGATATGATTAAAAAGTAAAAACGAGAAAAAAATAATAATAATAAATAAATATAAATAAAAAAGAAAAAGAAAAAGAAAAAATTAGAAAAGTTTTAAAAAAAATAATTTTTATTTTTATTTTTTTAAATAACAACAAAAATATTAAAAAATCACAAAATAAAAATAAAAAAATAAAAAACATATTAAAAATCTGTTCGATCTAAGACTTTTGTGATCCATAATGTTCGATCTAAGACTTTTGTGATTTATAATGTAGATAAAAATGTCTTTCGGATTAATCACATTATTAGGATTTGGTCGACATTTCGAACCAGCTAATGTGGTTCATCCTCAGGACAAGGTGGAGAAACAAATCGATCTTGATGAACAAATAGTGGAGATGCATCATTGCCCGAAAATAGCCATTGAAAGTTAGTTAGAAATTAAAAATTTTAATAATAAATTAATTAAAACAATTTTATTAAAGAGGATTAAGAAATTTTTATTTTAATAAAAATTTTAATAATAAATTAATTAAAACAATTTTATTAAAGAGGATTTAGAAATTTTTATTTTAATAAAAATAAATAAAGTAACAAGCCATTAGTTAGTTAAGAATTAAAATTTTAATGATAAATTGATTAAATAAATAAAACATGGTTAAGAAATTTTAAAATAATAATAAGGAGAAGGGAGAGGTAAAATTTTATAAAAGAATTAGTTAGTTAGGAATTAAATTTTTTAATGATAAATTAATTAATTAAATAAATTAAAAAGGTTAAGAGAATTATATAAATAAATAGGGAAGGGCAAAAAATAATTTTAATTAATAAATAAAGATCAAATGAGGAAAATAAAAGTAGTAATGTAAATAAATAAAAATGAAGTAAAATGAAATAAATTAATAATTAGTTAATGAAATTAAATAAATAAAAATTTTAAAATAATAATAATAATAATAATAATTAATTAATTAATTAATAATTACTAAATTGGCAAATTGAGAGTATAAAAATATATATATAAAAAAGAACGAAAATACAAAACAAAACAAAATTACCTGGTCAGAGCTGGGATCCAACTCTTACTTAATTTCCAACCATCATCTCGGTTGAGATTCTTGGCATGTCGTTCAATTTCGATTGCTTCCCTTAATTTCCTATGGTGGAAGTGATCTACTTTGGCAATGACTTTGGAATCTTCAATACAGACATGGTGACAAGATTTTTCCACGTGCTCAGCAAGAGCTAAGGTATGGGACTGATTGTGCCTAATATCTACGACATGCTCTCGGATTCTCTGCCTAATGGATCAACCAGTTTCTCCAATATAAGGAGTTCCACATGAACAAGGAATCAAATAAACCCCTTTCATGTCCTTAGGGTCGATAGGGTCCTTAACAGATCCAAGAGAATTTATAATAGTGCAGAGAGGCTTGAAAGAAGCAGAGACATTATTTCTTCTAAGGACATGGGCAATTTTGTTCGTCGTCCCCTGGATAAATGGGAGGTGGACCTTGGAAATGGGATCCACCCGACTTGATTTTTCACTCAACCCTTTATATGCCTTTCGAAAGGCTTTAATACCTAGAGATCTACTATAACCATTATTTTCAAAAACGTCCAGAAGATAGTACTTCTCTGACTCCAAGGAGTTGTCATCAGAGATTCTAAGAGCATGAGTCGCAAGAGTACACAGAACACCAAATTTTTTAGTAGGAAAATGATGGGATCCAGCATGGACGTATTGTTCTGTGTGGGTCTTCTTGAAATAAAACCTGGTGAGAAATGGACCCATCCTCATTCCTCGAGAGAAGGATATCAAGGAAAGGGAGGCAACCATCAACCTCCACTTCCATCATGAACTTGATGGAATCAGAAAGCGAGTTCAGGTGCCCAAGGAATAGATCTAATCTCTCCCGACCATGGGGCCAGATGACACAAGTATCATCCATGAACCTATTCCACTTCCTAGGGCGAAATTTAGCCGAGGCTAGGGCCTTTGATTCAAAATCCTCCATAAATAATTTAGTAACAATGGGTGAAAGAGGGGAGTCCATCGCAACACCGCATGTTTGCTCATAAAACTCACCTTGAAAACTAAAGAAAGTCGAGGTGAGGCAGAGGTTAACAAACTTAGAGGTGTCTTCGTCAAAGATTCGCTTAATGACATCAATGGCCTCCTAGATGGGGATTTTGGTGAAAAAGGTAACAACATCAAAGCTAACTAAAAGCTCACTAGGCTGCAGCTTGATGTTTCTCCACTCCTTGATCATGGAAGCCAAGTCCTTAACAAAGGAATCGGTTTTACCTACAAGGGGTTTAAGCTTCTAGGCTAAGAATTTAGCCAAATGATAAGAGGGACCACCTATTGTGTTAGCAATAGGTCTCAAAGGGGCATCCGATTTATGAATCTTTGGGATACCATAGATCCGGGGGGTAAGGGGATTGCTCTCATCCCCTTACCCCCCAGATCTATGGTCTCCCAAAGATTCATAAACCGGGTGCCCCTTTGAGACCTATTTCTAACACAATAGGTGGTCCCTCTTATCATTTGGCTAAATTCTTAGCCCAGAAGCTTAAACCCCTTGTAGGTCAAACTGATTACTTTGTTAAGGACTCGGCTTCCTTTATCAAGGAGTGGAAGAACATCAAGCTGCAACCTAGTGAGCTTTTAGTTAGCTTTGATGTTGTTTCCTTATTCACCAAAATCCCCATCCAAGAGGTCGTTGTTGTCATTAAGCAGATCTCTGACGAAGACACCTCTAAGTTGGTTAACCTCTGCCTCACCTCGACTTTCTTTAGTTTTCAAGGTGAGTTTTATGAGCAAACATGTGGTGTTGCGATGGGCTCCCCTCTTTCCCCCATTGTTGCTAACTTTTTTATAGAGTATTTTGAATCGAATTGTATAAAGGCCTATCTAAATTTAAAAATTTTAGGGAGGAAGTGGAACCTGGAACCTAATGGATGTCTGTGATCATCTGGCCTAATCGGAAAATTAGATTTGTTCCTTGGGTACACATTTCGCTTGCGGTTGCATCAAATTCACGATGGAAGTGGAGGTTGATGGTTTCCTCCCTTTCCTTGATATCCTTCTCTCGAGGAATGAGGATGGGTCCATTTCTCACCAGGTTTTTCGCAAGAAGACCCACACAGAACAATACCTCCATGTTAGTTCCCATCATTTTCCTGCTCAAAAATTTGGTGTTCTGTGTACTCTTGCGACTCGTGCTCTTAGAATCTCTGATGACAACTCCTTAGAGTCAGAGAAGTCCCATCTTCTTGACATTTTTGAAAATAATGGTTACAGTAGATCTCTAGGTATTAAAGCCTTTCGAAAGGCATATAAAGGGTTGAGTGAAAAATCAACTCGGGTGGATCCCATTTCCAAGGTCCACCTCCCATTTATCCAGGGGATGACTGACAAAATTGCCCATGTCCTTAGAAGGAATAATGTCTCGGCTTCTTTCAAGCCTCTCTGCACTATTAGAAATTCTCTTGGATCTGTTAAGGACCCTATCAACCCTAAGGACATGAAAGGGGTTTATTTGATTCCTTGTTCATGTGGAACTCCTTATATTGGAGAAACTGGTCGATCCATTAGGCAGAGAATAGGAATGCCGCGTGGCAACTGGCACAATCAGTGGTCCCATGCCGGCTCTTCTTTGGCTCTCTGTGAAAAAATCTTGTCACCATGTACCGGAAGTTCCGGAGTGGGACCCCGAAGTAGATCACTTCCGCCATAGGAGTGGGGAAACGGTCAATTAACGACATATAAGAATCTCAATTGGGATGATAGTTGGAAATTAAGTAAGTTGGATCGACCGAACTAATTTTGTTTTTCTTTTGTATTTCGTTCTTCTTATACATATATTTTTATACTCTCAATTGCTAATTTAATATAATTATTAATTAATTAATTGTTATTATTATTATTATTATTATTTTAAAATTTTTATTTATTTATTTATTTAATTTAATTAACTAATTATTAATATATTTAATTTTACTTCATTTTTCTTATTTATTTACTTTACTATTTTTATTTATTATCCTCATTTTATCTTTATTTATTAATTAAAATTATTTTTTACCCCTCCCTATTTATTTATATAATTCTCTTAACCTTTTTAATTTATTTAATTAATTAATTTATCATTAAAAATTTTAATTCCTAACTAACTAATTCTTTTATAAAAAATTTACCCCTCCCTTCTCCTTATTATATTTTAAAATTTCTTAACCCTATTTTATTTATTTAATTATTTTATCATTAAAATTTTAATTCTTAACTAACTAATGCCTTGTTCTTTTATTTATTTTTATTAAATTAAAATTTTGCACCCCTCCCTATTATTTATTATACTAAAAAAAGCCTTAACCCTTTGTTATAAAAATTTCTTAACCCTTTTTAATAAAATAGTTTATTTAATTAATTAATTTATTATTAAAATTTTTAATTCCTAACTAACTTTCTAACGGCTAGTTCTTAATGGCTATTTCTGGGCAATGATGCATCTCCACTATTTATTCATCAAGATCAATTTGTTTCATCACCTTGTCCTGAGGATGAACCACATTAGTTGGTTCAAAACATCGACCAAATCCTAATAATGTCCTAATAATGCGATTAATTCGAAAGACATTCTATATTAAAAACTATTAAAAAAAAAAAACAAATAATTAAAAAATCCATTTAAAAAAAAAATTAAAAAACAATTAAAAATTAAAATTATAAAAAAAATTAAAACCAGGTTGGGGGAGCTGCGGGGAGCTCCTCGCCCGCAAAGGCCTTAGGCACCGCTGCCACCTTGGTGGGGAAGTTGATTCCTGGACACGATTTCCCTGCCTAAGTGGCCACGGGGCCTAGGCTCTATGCAAGCAGCTCCCTGCCCGCCCAGTGCCCAGGTCCCACGACCATTTGGGTCAGGGAGTCAATTACGGGAATTGACTTCCCCCGCCCGGGTGGCCGCGGGGACTAGGTCCTAGGCGGGCGGGGCCCGACCGCCTAAGGCCCAGTCCTCGAGGCCACTTGGACGGGTAAGTTGATTCCCAGAATCGACTTCCGACCCAGGGGGCAGCTCCACGTCCCACCCCTCCCCGCCTAGGGCTTAGGTGGCCACGAGGCCCAGTTTCTATTTTTTATTTTATTTTTAAAATATATATATATATATAGTTATTTTGTAATGTTATTTTTAAACCTTCTATCCTTCCTTTTTCAAACCCTCTCCTTGCCCTTCTACATCCCAATACCATGCTCCCCAAATATCTTTTAAAATAACGAACCTAACTTTTAATAAAAACTACCAAAATAACTAACCTATAAAACACTCTTAATATCTCATCTTAAAATAACTAACTTTTAAAAGTATTAAAAACATTCTTAAAATCTCATCTTATAATAACTAACCTAACTTTTAATAAAAACTACCAAAATAAATAGCTACCCTTCTTAATAAATTACATTATTAACACTAAATCAAACTTTAGTTAATATTAATAATATGTAAAAACTTAATGTAAAAATAAAAATAAAAATAAAAAAGATATAATCATAAAGGTAGAATGAATTATCATATCTTATTATAATTTAGGTTATACATTCATTTGATTAATTTAAAACTTAATAAATCTATTACAAATAACCATAATCATTATTACTTAAATTTATAAATATTACTAATATCAATTATTAATTGTAAAATAAAAAACTCAAAAAAATAAGAATAATGTAAAACATAGAGAATTATAACATAATAAAAAATAATATTGCAATATTTTAATCACATAAATCTAATTAAAAATAAAAGTGGATATAAAACAAATAAAATTAAACAAACAAATAAATAACCTTTTATAACTTGTTAGAAATTGGTTGGCTATTTTTGCCCATCATCTTTTTCCTCTATTTATTTACCCTAATCTACTCTCTTCTTAGCAAGTTTGTCCTGAAGATGAGCCTTGATTTAGACTCGACACGTCGACTAAAAATGAACACTGTAGATATTCCGAGTTTTGCATCTAAAAATATACACCACAGAAACCTCCAAACTATCGTTATTTTTAATTTCTTTTTATGTTTTTTTTTTACAATTTTTAATTTTTTTTAATTATGTTTTTTTAATATATATATATAAACTGTTTTGATTTTTTTTCATTTGTTTTTGTTATTTTTATTTTTATTTTTAATTTAAACATATTTTTTAAACTTTTTATGCTTCTAATTTTTATTTTTAAAGATATAATTTTTTTATAATTTAATGGTTTTTTATTATTTAAATTATATGTTCTATTTTTTTAACTTTTTATTTAATTTTATTTTTACTTTAAATCTTATTTGAATCATTTTTTTGGAAAAAACACTTAAAATGTCATTTCATAAAATTTGTTAATTTTTGAACTTTTTTATTCAAATTTTTCATAAAAATGTTTTATTCAACATGTCATTTTTTAGCAAAAATGTCCTAAAATACATTTTTTTTTAATTATATTTATAAGCAAAATATGTATTTTTTGTCGCGTTTTTTAAATTTTTATTTTTAGTGACAATTATTTTATGTGTATTGAAGTATTAATTAATGATATATAACTATATAAAAAATAATAACCTCAAAATATTAATGATATTATTTTTTTCAAAATTTACTAAACAAATTAAAAATTGCATTATAAAAAAATATTGTAAAGAAAAACAAAAAAACACGTTTGGAAAACCCACAAAATAAATACCTTAAGACGAAAAACAAGAAGATGAATAAGACAAAAATGGTAAAATAATGAACATTAAAAAATATATATATTCACACTTAATACATTAGAAAAAATAAAGTGTAAAAAAAAGATGAAAACTGAGATACACACTATTTTCTATTAATCAAATAGAGTTACATATATACATGAAGTATTGTCTCAAGATAGGGAAGCTATCTTGGACGCACAATAAGTTGGTTGAGAGAATATCTCAACCACACACCAAACAGGGAACCTAGATTTAGCTAACTCCTATGGAATAGGAACATACTCTATACATAGAAAGAATTACAACTGAGACAAGTAGGAATTACATTTTCTAACACACCCCCTTAATGACTATTTGTCTCGATATCCATTTGCAAAGTCTACATCAGGTCATGTCTAGTAATTACACTTTGTATCTTGTTCGTGCAATTGTCGATGTCAATATAAAGGAACAACCATCTACCGGAATGCATGGGTTCCCAACTACTGCAACCGCCAGTCTGCTAGGAAGTCCTTCACATACATAGTTCATCCAACCTCTTAATGAACTCCCCCTAGGTATAAAATTTCACCTCATGGATTCTAAAACCAATATGACCCACCCAAGTGTATCCATCTCGCATGACACACTCTTCCAGGGTGTTAAAACTCTCTAACAGAGGGAATACATAACAAAGGGGTATGCATGCCTCTCTGGGTATTACAGCAGGTACAAACAATAAATGACATGTAGATTTTCTCTAATTACAAATTGTGACTCATACTCTACCATGGTCATGAGTCTATTCTACAAACATAAACAAACTTTGACTACATCATTCATATGCTAGAACACACCACTACTTTGGCTTCGTACTTTGAGTCTTTGGCATCTTCATTTTTTACTTTGGCATGTTGGTCTGCAAAGTCTAGTTGTGGTCAAACATAAGAAAAAGATATGTTGACGTCCATATAAAGGACAAACCATCCACCAGAATGCATGGGTACCAACCGCTGCAACCACTAGTCTCATCGGATGTCCTTCGCATACATGGTTTTGTCAACCATTATCACTACATACATGTACCTGTATCTACAAATCCCCCTCCAACATGGGTTTTATCGGATGACCCGTAACCATGCTCTTCCTTCATTGGTGAACTCTCACTGGCACTAGATCTGTCTTAGATTTCTTCGGCAAACTTTTACTGGATCCCTTCATCGACGACCTTTTACCAGATTTCTTTATCGGCGACCTTGCACCGGATTTCTTCATCGGCGACCTTGCGCCAGATTTCTTCAGTGGCGACCTTGCACCGGATTTCTTCATCGAAGACCTTGAACCAAATATCTTCATCAGTGGGCGAACACTGGCACAGACCTGTTTCCATTCCACTTCATTGTTACAAGTGGTTTCTGGCTGACCACAAACTGACACTGCAAAATGGTTTTTGGATGACCACAAACCTGTAATTACAAAGTGGTTTTGAGATTACGACGAACTTTACGGGGATACACATGCCTTACAAGGCTTACAACACAACTCCAACTCTTGGAGTTATCAGGTACATACTTTACAAAGACCACTACAAAAAACATCCTAGACTTGCTTTGAAATGTGTGATTGATAATACAACATGCTAGGGAGTCTATCCCACAAACCCACACTAACTCAAACAAACATTTACTTTGTTGTCCATCATAATAGTTGTTGCTGCTCCTTTACCTCATCTTTTCATTGTTCACATCTTGGGCATCTTTGTCTTTGTCAATTAAATCTTAGAACTCCATGCTTAACCTATCATTTGTTAGAGTCGCGAATTCTAACAAAGTAACTTTACCTACATTAAGTTAGCTAGGCTCAATAAGGCTCAATAATTTTATCTATTATTCCAAGAAACAAAATTAAAAATAAACTTTTAAATTAAGAACATAAAATTTCTCTATCTCTGCCCAAATATGACTATTTCCCATAACAACAACCACTCTTCTCCAACGATACCTCAGAGGAGTCCACTGATAAAGCAACGGATTGACAGCTTTTCAACTGTTCTTAATGTAATGCATTCAAGAAAAGATGATCTAGATGTGAGCACTCACATCTGTTCTGGCATTGGCGATGATTTCGGCACGGACACCTGCAAGCCGAGCACGCCTCTGTAAGGAAGGAATCTGCCTTCCAAAGATGCCTGCAACACTAACACTAGAGGCGAATGTTGCACCTCATCTCGCCATTACACCACATACTATTTATTTCCTGTAGTTTCTTCCAGAAAAACATGCACATATTTTCATAAGGAAATATTTCTCAACAACAAACACTTCTAATGTTTTGTGTTTGTATTTTTTGACTCCTCAATGCTAATTCATACTCGGAGCGAGAAAATGTCCTCATGAATAGATTGCTTCTGCTGAAATACAAGACACGTTTACAAACTCGTAACCTAAATCGGTGCTTTGTGTAGTTCCATCTTGCAGAATATGAGTCCTTTTTTGTGTGCTTCCAATAATAGGATCAACGCTTTCAGAATAGCAGCACCTGTAGTTGTAGGATCCACGTGACAAGGCTCAAATGAATCGGCAATAATCTGACCCCATTGTCCCTTCCTGGGATGACGTCATAGACCACCTGAATTTTGCAGTCCCAGAGACCCACGAGGCGCCACCAGCGAACAAACTAACACGCCTTCACTAGCATAGGAGTCAAGTGCAGGCAGACCACGCAGATCCACCAAGGAGATCCACCACAGGCAAACCATGTGTGCCAATCGATATGCTCAGACCACGTTTGTCGGTCAACTCCAGCACGAAGGCCATGCAAATTGTTACTAGTACTTTCAGGTGATGATGGTGAAGAGTTAGCTCGCTGCCTTATTTAGCTCCAACACGAAGGCGGAGCCATCACTAATCCATTCCTGTGAGAAATTAATTTTCCACAATCGCTCCAAGTTCATTTCATTATTTAACTGCAGCACGAAGGTGGAGCCACCACTGATTCGTTTTAGTTAGCAATCAATTTTCCACCGAGACACAATCTGCAAAATCTACATCTGCAGATCATCGGCACCACTCTACACCGGAGGCTTACTTCGATCTAATCCAATTTAGAGAGAGATGGCTCCTGCTTTGTTTTCTCACGTGCTCAAGCATGAATACTTTCCATATACAACACAGGCCAATACCACCACAGGCCGAGACCACGCTTCTGTTGAACAAAGGAACTACTCTCCACAGCCTCCATGCATTCCAATTTATCTTCCCATAGTTACATCACAAAAAATGGAAACCTTCTAGAAAACAACCATCACCAGCATAGAGTTACCTCGATTACAGGCTTTGGCACCTTAGCTACAGGAACCACTGAATCACGTACGCTGCTCCACTGCTTCTGCTACGTAGATATGATCACGCATCCAGGTCCATGCATCCAAGGCTTCCATCACAAACCACCAATGCGTGATTCCAACATATCTTTCTGATCTCAGCCTTCTTCTATAGAAGCTATAGCAATGTTCTTCCACAGATCACGTTTTCTCTTCTATGGCATTTGCAGTAGAGTTCTACCATAGATCCACTCGAACAAACTCTTCTGCTTGATCAAACAGCAACCACGTCGCCAGACTTGGTCACTTGATGTAGAAGCTACTGATTCACAATCCATGCAGATATGTCCAATGCTGCTTCGTACCAATGTCAACTCCATGCTGACAACACATCATACTAGCAATAAAACACAACCTCTCGTCCCTCCTTACGTAGGAAATTTTTCTCTAACACCTGTTACAGGAGCAGCGCCACCAAGCAGCAGATATGAATTCCAAACTGTCGATTAAACCTCCACGGGTCAGTGCTTCTCTAACGAGCAATTGTGCCCTGAAAGCCCACGATGACAGGAATGTGTATAACTGAAGGGATTAATAGTGTGTGCCCTACTCTAGGTTGAGAACCTTCTTATCTTCATACTCGAAACCATTCTTGTACTCACTGTAATGAATCACAGTCCCTTTAAAACTTTCAATCCCAGAAATATGAGGCCTCACGACCTCAGCATTCTCCCCGATTGCAACGACCAGCCACTTTCCAATGTACTCCTTGAACTCTACTGCATTGGGAAGATAAGTATAATTATAACAAACCGAACATAGAACATGCCACCTCTGAGAGTTTTCACGGAATCTGGAAAACTCCACTACTTGATAGAAGTGAGGTTGAATTTGAAATTATTGTGCATAACGCTGCAAGTAATCAAGAAACTAATCTCTAGAGACAAAAGTGGGATAAGACTCTGGGAAAGGCATGAAGGGAAGCTGGCAATAATATTTTGCATTGTGGATCTTGAGACGATCGTAGGTTTTGTTCTTCCACATGGAAGCTATACAGTCCTCCTTCTCAATCACAGGTCTCCACAGCACAGGTCCTCAACTTTACACACTGGCAGCTCCACACCAAGAGGTCGAATGCGTCATAGCACTGGATGTGCACATATGAAAGTCGATACAACCTCCAAAGATCACAACACACATTCCACAGATCTAGTAGTCAAAGAAAATCTAAACTACCGGAACTTGAGTGAAACTCTCGCAACGAATAAATCTACTCTACGAGAGAATGACCCAATTCGACCCTCAGCTACCCAATCTAATTCTCAGCTTCTACTGTAGATCTTGATTCAGGCGGATTTTCTTGCGGAGTTTTTGCGAATAGGAGCTCTTCTCACAGTTCCGTGTGCTAAATTCCAACTACAAACAGTTCTCTCAATAGCTTCACACAGTCACACTCAGCTCCAGTTGACTTCCACCTGAAGCTCGATCGCCTCCCCATGAATCTCCACGATGGTAACAAAAAATCCCAATGGTTCAAGGGATTCCCAAAGGTGCCACTCACATACTCTCTGCCATCGCAACAAGAATCCCAGCAGTCAAATAGTGCCTCTGCACACACAACAGATAGCGAGTTTCTACGGCATTCAATTCGAATGGACGAACTAAAACAAAAAACTAAACAAAAAATATACTCTCTCTTATATTTCCCTCAACCCAGGAGATGGGTCAAGGTTCAGGCCCGTATGGGCTCTGATACCAAGATGAAAACTGAGATACACACTATTTTCTATTAATCAAATAGAGTTACATATATACATGAAGTATTGTCTCAAGATAGGGAAGCTATCTTGGACGCACAATAAGTTGGTTGAGAGAATATCTCAACCACACACCAAAATAGGAACCTAGATTTAGCTAACTCCTATGGAATAGGAACAGACTCTATACATAGAAAGAATCACAACTGAGACAAGTAGGAATTACATTTTCTAACAAAAAATGAGCCGTCTAAAAAAGGGGGTTGATGCTGCATCAACATTTTTCAAAATCAAGGTGAAAATCACTAGCATTTTAAAAAAAATGTTCATACTTGATACATAAGAAAATTTAAAGTGCCAAAAATATGCTCCAAAAAAAATGTGTATTCTGAATAACCACTTTTCAAAATATTTTGTTACTTTAAAAAAACGGGTAATCGATAATTTTATCGTTTGATTGTTAACGATGTTATATTTTGATAGTAAATGTATAGTTAAGGTTTAGACATTTTATATCTTTATGAAAAAAATAATAGAAAAATATGTATAAGTATTAGGAGACTTTAAGTTATTAATAGATTAGATAAGCAATAAATTTAAAATTGAGACTATAATTTAAGTTCCAATTAAAAATCAATTTATGAAGGTAAAAATAAATTTTGATTATATATATATATATATATATATATATATATATAATTCAACTCAAATGTTGATATTAATCTAAAGGAGTTGTATTAATCTAGGAAGCGACTTAAATGCAAAAGGGTTTAGAGGAAGAACTTAGATTGCATTTTAAAAAATATCTCTATATTAATATGAAGTGACAGAATAACATAAATGTGTTTGTTGGATTTTTTTGTAGTTGTTGCAATGGTATTGGGGTCCTAGTAATAAGACTTAAAAGAAATTTTAAAGATTTCCCATTATAATTTAGGAATATTTTATTTAGGTAGTAGCATACTAATTCTAGATATTTTTCTTATATTAAGTAAATTATATTTTTCAATATTATATATACTAAAAATTATATATGTCAATATATTATTATAGATATTGAAAATTTTGCGGTGAATTTTCTCCATTAATACTTGGGTGTGCGGTGAATTTTCTCGATTAATACTTGGGTCTGCGGTGAATTATGTTGTGAAAATTTTGCAGTGAATTCTGCGGTGAAAATTTTCTACATTAATACTTAGGTCTGCAGTGAAAATTTTGCGGTGAATTTTCTCGATTAATACTTGGGTCTGCGGTGAATTCTGTGGTGAAAATTCTGCGGTGAAAATTTTCTACATTAATACTTGGGTCTACGGTGAAAATTCTGCAGTGAATTTTCTCCATTAATACTTGGGTCTACGGTGAATTTTCTCCATTAATACTTGGGTCTGTGGTGAAATTCTACAGTGAAAATTTTGCGGTGAAATTGTGCAGTGAAAATTTTGCGGCGAATTTTCTTGATTAAAGGTCAGCTATCCGGTTTGCTGATATTCAGGTGCACACATTCCTTATCTTTTTCTAATACATATTTGCTCATATATTCTCAAGTATGAATAATTCACCATAGCTACCAAAGATTACCAAAGGTAGACCTAACACCGAGTTACTCTCTGAGCCTTTATGAGTGTATAGAGTCTTTAGAAACGTAGAGAAGAAAGAGAAATCAAGCTACAAACCGAGTTACAGAAGCCATGCTGGAAAACAAATTCACATCTCTTGAAGACAAGATCAAAAAACAAATAGAAAATAAAATAGAACTATTGGAGAATAAAATGGAGGCAATGGAGACTAGGTTGCGGTCATAGAAAAACAAAAACCAGAATGCGAACCAAACATCCCGGCAAGGAGATGCGATAATATAGAGAGTCTTAAAATGAAGGACATGATTAAAGAACTAGAAGAAAAAATTTAGCAACAATCTCACCCTAAATAGTGGGGGCGAGATAAATTAGATATCAAACCAATGAAAGATGAAATGAAAAAAATTGATCGAATTAGAAAATGAGTGTAACAAAAAGGGCCTTGAACCTTATAATCTTCGGTTTGGAAAGAGGAGGTAGACGAGATAACTTTAGCCATAGCCCAAACAATTACATAATAGATTACAAATTGAAACCACGTGTTCTCACGAAGCAACAAGGTTAGAGAAATTAGCGAGAATAAAGGAAAGGTTGATGGAGATAAAGGTGAGCTCTATTGACCATAAATATGGCATACTTAGTAAAACCTCGAGTCTAAGAGGCAGGGAATATTTATAAACGAAATCTCATTCGGAAGATCAAGTAGAACTAAGAAAGGAGGTTCAAAAGGTAAAGAAGCTAGGAAGAGAGGAAGGAAAATGGGCAATAATCGAGAAATAGAAAAGCCGTTATTCGAGATAGAAACCAAAAAGATAGTAATAAACTAGCAATTCAACATGCTCTGAATTCTTTCTTGGAAGCGTCGGGGCTTTCCATGGAACAAGGCCCCAAACTAAGTTGGATCTCAAATGATGTTGATATTATATTTCTTGTTGAAGCACAGAACACAAAGAATCTAAGGTCCCTAACATAGATGGCTTTGCACTATGGTCTACTTAGACAGCGATCCTCTAGTAGAGGCATTGGGGGCATAGCTTGCTACATTAGAAAGAACATTTTCCCCCATGCTAGGATTTATTAAAACAACACTTACAACCAGTATAGTTGGATTGAGATACAAACATTAATGATAAAAAGACCTACACTGGCTTCTCATTATTTTCCCCCCCCATTAATTCTAACTTCTATAAGAAAAATAATCTAGATAAAAATAGTCCTTACAATGGTTTAGAGAATGATATTTCTAGCCTGACCTAAGGAATGAAGGTAATATCCTTTTAGTGGGTGACTTTAATGCTCGAACTTCAAGCAACCAAGCTATTCATCTAAGCAATCATTCCAACCCCCAATCCTCTTTGGTTATACGAAGACCTATGGCTAGCCGGTACAAAAAAGGAGCTCTAAAGACCTCGGGGATAATTTGTTTGGGTCGGAGCTACTCAAGCTCTGTGAGTGCTCGGGGGATCTCATAATTTACCCAACGGTCTAAAGAAGTATGGCCCAATTCTAGCGATTATTTGCATCACATGGGCTTGGCGTGGCGTGGCAGACCTATGTTATTTCCGATCTCCCTTTATACAACGAAATAATAAATTTTGACATCTTAGACGACCACGAGCCTGACTCTGATCATAGGCCTTTACTCATAACTCTCAATTTTGTCATGCATAGAGATCCCATAGAAGATAATCCTTATAGTCAAAAGAACTTAATCTTTGATAGAAATAAAAATGATCTCTTTCTAAATGAATTAAAAACTAATTTGCTTCTTTTATCTAGTATAGACAACATAGATGACCTCTATCATAATTTTACTACAACCCTCTCATATTCTATTAACAAGTTCTCAATTGAAGTCTCAAGTAATAAAAGAAATAACAAAACCAACCCATGGTATGACAAAGATTGTAAAAGTGCGAGGAGAGCAATTAAGGAAGCTGTTGATGAATCTCTCAAAATTGACAAGATAAAAATCTACAAAGCCCTAACCAAAAGGAAAAAAAGGCAATATATTCGTAAAAGACAAGAGAATCTCTTACACCTCTCTAAGGTGGCTCCTAAGAAATTATGGAGGCAGATTCTAACTAGGAAAACTAAAGATAATAATAAAATTTCTTTACACGACTGGAATTCCTATCTTAAAAAGCTTTATGAATCTCCAAATGCCAGGGATTTTGAAACCCTGCTCACAACAAAAGAAGTTTTCTCATTAGAAGACATTGATTTTGGGGTTAAACGCCTGGCAAATGGGAAAGCTAAAGACATTGAAGGTTACCAGGCGGAAATCTTAAAAATTGGAGGTCTTGTCCTCATCCCCCACATCCACAAGCTTTTTAACCAAGCGGTCAAGCAAGGGTTCCCTAAACCTTGGAATCAGAGCCTCATTATCCCTATTGTTAAAAGTGGGGATACAAATAACCCCTCTAATTATTGGACAATTATGATCAGCCCTCTCTTAGCCAAGTTATATGGTATTATTTTGGAAAAGAAGTTGAGCATTTGGCTTGAAAGTGAAGGTAAGCGGGCTAAAGGCCAAGCGGGTTTTAGAAGGCAACACTCAACAACGGACCACCTTGTTACGCTTAGGATCATTGTGGAGGAATGCCACAATGATCAATCCAATCTCTTCTGTTGCTTTGTGGACTTTGGAAAGGCTTTTGATACGGTTCCTAGAAACAACCTATGGAATAGATTAGAAGAGATAAATGTTCCTTTCGAGCTAAGAGCGGCCGCTATAAGGTTATACGAGAATGTAATTGCCAAGTTAAAGAGCAATGAGGGGTGGTCGAAAGATATTAAGTGTAATATCGGAGTTAAACAAGGTTGCCCCCTCTCCCCTACCCTATTTGGAATTTACATCGACAAGCTAGAAGGTTGTTTAGAGGAAGCAGGATGTGCTGGCACGATCTTAGCTGGGATAGTCATCATCCTTATTCTCTATGCTGACAATATTGTTCTTCTCGAAAGGTGCCCATCTGATCTTGATAAGCAACTTAGAATTCTTAAGGATTTCTGCTCTACCATGGGTATGTCTGTTAACATTGACAAAATAAAAGTTATGATTATCAAATCCAAGAAGGACACTTACGCTAATTTTATGTATGACAATAGTAACTTGGAGGAAGTGTCTTCTTACAAGTACCTAGGAATTGATATTCATCACAAGCTCAACTGGAACTATAGCATTCAGAAAAGGATTAATGAGGGGTGGAAAGCTTATTTTGGTCTTGAAAATAATTGTAAAACGACAAACCTCATAATGTGGGATAGAAAGAAGTTCCTCTTTGAAACTTTAGTCACTCCTGTTATCTTATATGGATGTGAGGTTTGGGGTTGCAGCATCTCTAGAGAATCCTGGAGAAATATTGAGCAAATCCAGAAGCGTTTTATAACTTATAACCTTAAAATTAAAAGCAATACACCCTATCCTATTCTCCTTATAGAAGTGGGTCTTTCCCCTATCGAGAGCCTAGCTATGACTAGGCTTCTGTTGTACAAGCACAAGCTCAATAGCATAGGAGACCATAGAATTCCTAAGCTAGCTTTAAATTCTAGCCAAAATCACCTAAGGCTTAAACGAGGTTGGTATAAAGACACTAGGGCCTGGTTAAACCATTGGGAGATCGACGAGAATGTTGCATTGCAAAACATTAATAACATTAAAAAAATTATTACTTCTAAGTTCAAAGAAAAAATGTGGTGTGAGAAAGATCTAGCAGCTAAAAGAAAATTAAGATATTATAAGGAGGTCATTAACCCCACCCTAGAAGATCAAAAGTATCTATCTGTTTTAACTAGCTCAAAGAAGAAAATTAATATAGCCAAGATTAGAACGAACTCTCATGAGCTCCATAGTGAAACAGGGCGTTGGACAGTTCCTAAAACACCATGGATGGAAAGGATCTACCATCTTTGTGAGAATATGAACATCGAGGATGAAAATCACTTCCTCTTAGAGTGCCCCACGTACAACCACATTAGAGCTCAATTTCATAATCTTTGTTGCAATACTGACCTTCCTAGCCTTTTAAGATGTCAAAATTATAGTGAGCTCGGAAGGCTTCTCTCCAAGCTTTTTGAGCATAGGAATAAAATCTTAAATCAAACTAAATAACTATTTTCTTTAGGTCCAATAGACCAAATATTGGTCTCAGTGGGCGTTAACCATCATTATCATCATCATCAATAAAGGTGAATCTAAATATAAAGTGATTATATATATATATATATATATATATATATATATTAAATCTCACACACACATATATGTATATAATTTTTATAAATAATGACATTTTCATAAATACTGATATTTAATGCGTGTATTATTATGACATTTTATGACATATAAGTTTTTATTTTTAAAATAAATTCTATTCTAATAAATTCTATTTATAACCCCATAAAATTATTCATTTCATAATATGAATTAATAAAAATATATAAATTCAAATTTCAAAAATTATTTTTAATTTTCAAAATATTTAAATTAATAATTATTTTTTTTCAAAACTTTAATGAAATTTATAATTTTTTTTTTTAATTTTAACAACTAATTGAAAATTAAAAGTTAAGCATTTTGAATATAAAATAATTACAATATAAACACATATAATAACGTAATTAATGCTCTCACTTTATTAAACGAATTTTAATTTAAAAAAAAATTAAATTCATGAAAGTAGACTACATAAATTGTAACTAACTTTAATTTAACATTTATTTTAAACAATTAAATATCTACGAATTTTAATTTAAAAAAAAAAATGAAATTCAGGAAAGTAGACTCCATAAATTGTAACCAACTTTAATTTAGCATTTATTTTAAACAATTTAATATCTTTTTTGAGTAACGGAGTTTTTCAGGTTATTTGATATAACTAAAGAAAGATAGGACCCACCTTTCATTTAACCAACCAAATGGCCGTGAGTCAAAACATGTGAAAGAAATTAATTAAAAAAACTTCTTGGTTTGATGAAGTTAACTTCATTTATATAATTGGGACCTCAGCAAACGTTAAAAAAATTTCTCATCAATAGTTAATTTGGGAATACCACATTTATATATATATATATATATATATATAATGAGACAAATATAAATCCATGGAATCATTTGCCATCAGGATACAGTTTACTCATACTTTCCTCTCCTTTGCTTTGTAGATTAGGATCCAATGGGTATATGAGAAGGTGGAGGCTGAATAATGAGAGAATCATAGATATATATTTTTATTAAAAAGAATCATTATAGGAAAGTTTATATTAATATATTTTATTAATAAAGTAAAATAAATATTATGTTTAATAGAAATTAATATAATAATAAAAATTAAATTTATTTAAATTATAATATTTTTAAAGCTGGTTATTCTTTCCATTCTTAATATTTATGAATTTTTTATTAAAATTTTTTGGATTGGTTGATCTTTTATTTTTTATATATTAAATTTTTTTTTTCTAAGTAAACTTAAACTCTATTAATAAAACATATATTACATGGAGGCACCGGCCTCTGCAGAACTAGCCTGTTTCAATGGCATTTTGTCTCAAAATAACCAAAAATGGAGCTGCCTGTCTAGGGAAACCAGCCCAGAGAGTGTTTGGAGTGCTGCCTCTAAGGAGGAAACCAACATTATACAAAATTGAGCGTATGTTCCAAGCATGAAAACAAACAGTAAGCAAAAGAAGAGGACTAGTATCCGTAAGCTTAGGAAAACCTGAAAGCCTAGATGTCATGAGAATCTGGAGGTGGTTCTTCGATGATAAGGCATCTATATTCATCATCTTCTGCGGGAGGGTGACCTGGAGCCATCTACTGCTGTGTGATATTGGCCTCGCCTGTATCTGCTTCCTGCTTGGTCCTTCCTTTGTAATAGTCCGAGCTGTAGCCATTGTTTGAGTCCAAATGATGCCCAGCCAGAGCCTGATGAATCTGCATAGAACCAGAAGGGCCCGGGACCCTGCAGGGGTGCGAGGGATGGGTGGGCAGGATACAGTAGGGGTCGTTGCTGGCCACCTCACGAAATGAAATGGAGACAGTTGCCACAACAAGAGGGCAATTGGATGAACATTGAAATTGTAAATGAGCAGTGGGGGGAGACTGCACCGGGACAGGGGGTGACGAGCGAGGCGGAGAGTGCATCAGAGGTACCGAGGGGGGAGGCTGAGCAGTGGAACCACACAAACGACCTCTACCACTGCGCGTATTGGGGTATCTGCCTCAGGAATGAACCAGGGAGGAGGCCGATGAACTGGAACAGGAGGAGGATAGTGGGTGTGAGGCACGACCTCTACTACTCCCACGCCGACAGCGCATACGGTGCCTAAGGCAGGGCATACTGAAGCGAAGGGGGTGGTGCAAATGCAGAGAAGGGGAGGAGAGCAGAGGGTCAACAGGTTGGTGCTGAGGAGCGGGAGCGAGATTGAAACCAAAGGAGGTCGAAAGGCGAAATTGGCAATCAGAACTCTGAGAGAAATGGTGCTCAAGAAGAAATTCAATGCAGCCGCCGAGATTACAGCACTTTCCTGTTGCTGTGCGAGTGATAGGCTCAGCCGCTACCGAAGAGCAGTGGCATCGCAATGGAGGAGAGGGATTCTGCATAGAAAAAGCAAGTCGGGAATGGAAATTCGCAGGAGGACGAAGAGCCACACCAGAGAGCTGGAGGAAACAGCCAGAGACAGCGCCAAAGGGCCGATGAAAGCTACCGTTTAAGCGCACAGGAGGCCTCATTGTCTTGCTGAGGAAGCTACTCCATTCAATGCAATGGAGTAAACGCTGCTTGGGGTCGCGGCCAAGCAGCATTAATGCAAGAGGATGACGAAGTGTGAGCATGTGGGTGGCCATGTGGCCCTGCCACGCGTTGTCCCACGGATAGAGCACCCCATTAACTTTCTTGATCACCTGCATCCGGGGTATTTTTTATATATTATTACTTTGAGAGGTGTTTATTATTATTTTGTGTTTTTGCATTTTTGTATATTAATTATTTTTTTTGCATTTTATTTATTTATTGAGCAATTATCTTTTATATATCTAAATGTTCAAACGATGTTTTGTACAATCAATTTTATGTTTTTTTCTCTTTTAGCTCATTTGGGCGGATTTCACTAAAATCATATTAATGTTCATAATTTTCTTTTTAAATAGATTTCGAGTTTTTTTGTCTTTGATTTTATGAGGTATAATCATAGCTTAACCATGGAAATCTAATTAAGGTGATGCTTTTCCTCTCAAACAACTTATTATCAATGGTTTATCCACTTGTTTGATTTGGTTCCATCAATTTATAGATGTACTTCGTTTCTATGCTCCACATCCATAAAAGAGTGTTGGGGTTATGATCATTTTAAAGAGGGAATGTAATATATGGCAATGTCGAATCTCTATTGTCCTACATTTATTTTATTGTGGGAGAATACTTTATACCTTCCTTACAATCATTTTGTTATGCATGCATCCCACCTTAAGTTCTCACGGATATCTAACCCTAGATATTTATAGTTTTGGGTTATCTCTAGCGTCTCACCTCCAATATCTATTTGTGGTTTTTATTGTCCCTTTAATTTAGAAACAATGTTACTATCTCATTTCTTGTCAACCTCATCAACAAAAGATCATGCCATAATTCTTCACCTTTGATGTCCCAAGTGTTTTTATTATGTGTCTAAGCATGAGGCTATAACCAATGGTAGAGTGCTTTGGTTGGAAAGTGGTGATTTTGTAACTCTATATTATACTTGTTTTTCTTCTTTTTTAACATAACATCTCCCATTACTTTAACACAAATTGGTTTGATCATAACGGTTATGTAGTTCCTCTTTTGTGGCATGTGTTCTATGGGTATGTGTGAAGTGGCAATGAAACACATATATTTTGACAGATCTTGGAATTGCCTTTTTTATTTTTCATAATCCCACCTATGATTTCAACACAAATTGGTTTGATCATAATGGTTATGCACTTACTCTTTTTCCATACCTCTTATGTAGACATGTGTGACATCACAATAGGGCACATCTATTTTGTACCATCTTGGAATTGCCTTTCATTTATTCATTTCCTTTTTTTCCATAATCCCTCCTATAAGTTCAACACAAATTGGTTTGATCATAATGGTTGTGTAGTTCCTATTATGTGGCACATGTTGTGTGGGTGTGAGTGAAATCACATTCACACACATCTATTTTGTAGCATCTTGGAATTGTCTTTATACATATAAAATTTATTTGAATGATTCATTCTCCTCTTTTAAATATGAGTAAATTGAGGCACATTGCCACGAGCTAAACATGTTATTTATAAAACTTAATTTTTCCTTTTCCTCATATTTTACTTATTTTCTTCTCTTTTTCTATATTCCCTCGACACAATCTAACTAATTGATCTAGTGGATCAATAAAATGCTCAAAATTTCAAGTGCTCGGATTGGATCAAAACCAACGCCAAAGCAAATATCTCATTGACCTGAATCCAACGCAACTCATTTCACTCAAAACCGATATCAGATGCTCCTGATATTGCATTCCAGTCGATTTCGCAAACAACTAAAATTTAAAATGAGTTTGCAAGGATGCCCAGTCAGCAGTCGATACGCTGACTGGGAAATGATCATACATGGTGACTGTATCTCTTGTCAGTCAATGGGAGGATGACAAGTGCCAATCGTTTATTGGTGTAATTTGGTGGTTTTATATTGGTTCAAGTGAATTTGGTGTGGACTAATCAGGAGTTGCCACGTGGACCAATCCCTGGTTGCCACGTGGCCTCCTAATAGTCGTGTAAAATTATGGTGTGAGGTCGAATTGCCTCCGCAAGGTTCGAACACGTGAACAACTTTCTGCTATCCAAACCCTCCATCAACCCACCAATCTTGTTGCTTAACTAATATAGTTCAAAAATCATATTTGTAGTTTAATCGTGGAGGATTTGTGGGTGGGGACTAGGGTTAACCCTAGACCCAGGTCCACCCAACCACACTACATGGCGGGTAGAAATGGTTTAGGTTTAACCCCAACCCCAATATATATTATGCACCTAGACCATATATTAAACACAATATCCAAAGTCATGAACCATATGAAAACCAACGGGGTATACAAAGTTCCGAACTTTATATTAAACCCATAAACCTAAAGTCTAGAGCGGAGGTTGTAACATGTTTCAACATGTGAACATTCTTGGAGTTTAGCGATAAGATTATATGCTAGAGGGTTCAACATGGTTTAACCTCCAACAAGTTAGACATATCACATGCCACATATGAAGGTTAGCGTGGGCGGTTACAGTTAAATGCTATGATAGCAGAACCCGCAGTCGGAACCATGATTAAACCTACCTCAAACCATGACTCCGACCCAGATTACAACACAGGTTGGGTTAAAAAAATGGCATGCAGGTTCAAACAAATCAGCGGTCCAACCACCCGAATCTGACAACGTTTGTTATGTCATTTATCGCCTTATTATTCGTTTTAGGCCCGACTTAGTGCATTTAAGTGTTTGACAATTTGCACCCGAATCGACGGGAATCTCGTTGGTGACAGGTGAATTTGTTGCTCCACGTGACCGCAAAAGGCGAAATTTGTAGAACAGTTTGTATGTGGGTGCGAATTGGAGGACAGTTAGCAGAAAAAATTCTATTGAGCATAACTTAATCATTTTTTGACTTTTTTAAGTGCAGGAAGAGCCTATCTAGGGGTTTTTTTACTGTTCTGGAGCCATTAGAGACATTTTTTTAGCATTCTAAGAGTTATAACTTGATGTAAACAGATATTTTTCAGCATAATGAAAGAGGCCCAACATTGGAAGCTGAACCAGGAGACGTAGCCCAGGAGGGGTGAATTCCTTCATCATTTGTTGTCTTTTGTATAATGTTATGGTACTGATGTCTTCTTTATCTTCTGCAAAAATGAGTTTAAAAGCATGTTTATGTGTTAATTAAATTGACATCATTGACTAAAAACCCTAAACATTTCACTTGCAATTTACAACATAAACTCTCAAGTTTTCATATACATATCAGTTTGGTATTAGAGCATTGGTTCTTAGTTGTTTTGAGGGTTTAATTTTGTTGCAATTTTTTCTAATGCTTACAAGGTTGAAGCTCAAAATAGGAGAAGGAAAGATTTTGGTTTCAAGTCCTCAAGTTAGGTCAAGGAGAGCACATTTGCCACCACAAATTTCGCCTCAAGTTTCACCAGAAGCCTCACTAGTCATGGCACATGAAGGAGAGCCTGATAATATGTCAAAGGATGAGAAGGATTTTAGAAAATCATTCTTTGACATGACACAAATGGTGAAAGTTCTCTATGAAGAGATGAATACAAGATTGCAACAAGGTGAGAGCTTCAATCCTCTAAAGGGAGATGGAGATAAGCCTCCAAAAGGAGATGGAGGAGATGGGGACAAGCCTCTAAATGGAATGGTGACAAGACACCTTTAACACCACATTTCTCTTCACCTCCATCTTCAACATCATCATCTTCTACATCAACCCCTTCACAAACACCACCACATTCTCCAAAGGGACATGGTAAAACTTCACTTTTAAAACTTGACATAAAGTTTTAATTGCCTATGTATAATGGAGAGGTAAATGCTAAGAGATTAGATAATTGGGTTCGTCAGCTTGAAGTGTATTGCGGGATACAAAGGATCAAGGATGATGAGACTAAAATTCAACTTGCTTCACTAAGGTTTGAAAGTGGAACACTCATTTGGTGGGAAGCCAAAACTCAAGAGGACATGAAGAAAGATGGTAAGGTTTTATATTCTTGGAATGATTTTTTTGCTACCATAAGAAGACAATTTTATCCATTAGCATACATGCAAAAATTTATCATGGATTGGTAAAATTCAAGGCAATTAAAGGGTCAAAGTGTGCAAAGTTATACCCAATAGTTTAGAAGGAGAGCATTGATTTTGGGTGTAGATTTATCATCTCAAGACACTTTACTCAAATAAATTGGAGGTTTGCATATCTACTTGAGACACACTATTCTCATGTTTAACCCTACAAGTTTAGATGAGGTTTGTGTATAGGCAAAAAATCTAGAAGCAAGAGGCGAAAATGTTCCACAAGAGGGCAACAAAAATCCATACAAAGGTGGAGACAAAGGAAAGGGTAAATTCGAAGGAAAAGGGAAGAAGAATGCTTCCATCAAGAAAGAGGGATAAAAATTAACATGAAAGTGTTTTTCAAAGGATGGTCATGATGAAGATCACAGTTAGAAACTTCATCCTGGGATGAGACCCAAAAATTTCAACAACAAAGGAAAGCAAAAGACAACTACAACTACACAACATGATTTAGGATCTTATTTGGGAGATGAAACAAAGGTCACATCTATGGGATTGAAAGGTAAGGAATCCATTTCTAACACTAATTCTTCAAATAGCCACAATGAAACTCAAAATGAAAAAGAAAGAATAGAGCTTTTCCTTATTAGAAACATTTCAAAACATAAAAAAATTGATGTTCAATTTGATAGTGGCTCACAAGAAAATCTCATTTCTGAAAACATTGTCAAAAAGTTGAATTTGGAAACCATTCCTCATCCTAAACCGTATCCTTTAGGGTGGATGTGTGACAATGCAAAGTTGCAAGTAACTAGAAAATACAAACGGAAATTCGCTATTACTGCAAACTTCATAGATGAGGTAGAGTTTGATGTAGTGCCATCAGACATATGTGGTATTGATTTTGGAAGCCCATATATTTATGACAGGAGAGCTATCTTTCATCGCCATGAAAACAAATATCACTTGTTTAAAGATGGTATTGAGTACATTGTTAGAGCACATTGCAAGAAACTAAACCTTTCACTTGTGAATGCTGGAAAAATGAAGAGATTTGTAACTCTAGCAAGAACTTTGTACTTTTAATGATCAAACCCAAGGATGATGTTGAGAATGAAGCCTTTCAAGGTTGTGATTCAAAGTTGAAATCTGATTTGGTTGAGGTTGTTAACCAATATGATGAGATGTTTAAGGAGCCTAAGGGATTGCCTCCCAAAAGAGAAATCCAACATGAAATCTAATTGCAACAATATTTTCCTCTTCCTAACATTGGCATGTATAGGATGTGGGTGATGGAAAAAGTAGAAATTAAAAAAAAAGAATCCAAGAGTTGTTTGCTAAAGGGGTCATCCAGCCAAGTACATCAACATGTGGTTCACCTATTATTTTAGTGCCAAAGAAAGATGGAACATGGCACATGTGTGTGGACTTCCATGCATTGAACAAGATTATAGTAAATAAATGCTACCCTCTTCCTAGAATTGATTTTTTACTTGATCAATTGAAATATGTTGTGTATTTCACTAAGTTGGACTTGAGGAGTGGCTATCATCAAATTAGGATCGTTGAAGGAGACATATGGAAGACAACATTCAAAACAAAGCAATGTTTGTTTGAATGGTTGGTTATGCCCTTTGGGAATTGTAATTCTCCCGCTACCTTCATGCGTGTATTGAATGATGCATTAAGGCCTTTTCTAGATGACTTTGTGATAGTCTACTTAGATGACATATTAATTTTCAGCAAGTCCCATGAAGAACACGTCATGCATGTCAATCAAGTGTTAGATGTCTTGAAGAAATAACAATTGTTTGTAAAGATGTCGAAATGTGATTTTGGAAAAAAAAATTAGCCTACTTGGGTCATATTGTTGGAGGAGGTGAGTTGAAAATAGATCCCTCCAAGGTTGATGTCATTTTGAAATGCCTAAAGCCCAAAAAAGTGACAGAGGGTAAATTTTTTTTTGGAGCAACCCAATATTAGAGAAAGTTTATTTCTAACTTTTCTTCTATCACATCTCCATTGCATGCATTGACAAGTGTGAAGAAGGTTTTTGAGTGGGGAGGCAAACAACAAAAAGAATTTGATGCATTGAAGGAAAATATCAGTTCAGCTCATGTACTTACACTTCCTGACTTGAGACAATAATTTGAGATACAAACTGATGCAAGCGACTAAGCCATGGGCACAGTCTTGATGCAACATGGTAAGCCCATATGTTTTCATTCATAAAATTTTAATGGTATAATTATTAACTATCGTACATATGACAAGGAATTGTATGCATTGGTGGAAATTTTGAAAACGTGGAAACATTACTTGATGGGTAAGGAAACAATCATTCACACTGATCATTAGCCATTGCAATACTTGCAATCACAAACAAATATGCGGCAAGCGAGGCACTTCAGATGGATGGGATTTCTTCAACAATTCCACTTGGTGATAAGGTATAATAAATGTGTCTATAACAAGGTTGATGATATGCTTTCTAGACCAATTGTTAGTGCATCCATTATTCTTAAGAATAATTCTATCATGCATGAGAGCTATGTTGAGTAATATGCTTTAGATAATGATTTCAAAGATGTATATGCGACTTTATGTCAAGGTAACCAAGTAGAGGAATTGGATTATCATGTGCATGATAACTTGTTGTACCATCTTAGCAAGATTTGTATTCCATAGGGATAGAGAGTCAACATCATCAGGGAAGCGCATACTTCTCTTATTGATGGTCATTTTACTGTAGGTAAGATAGTGGCACAATTACAGAGATATTTTTACTGGCCTCATATGTTTGAAAGTGTGTCAAGATTTGTAAGAGGATGTTCATTATGTGTTGTCAGTAAGTCTAGCAATAGAAAGTTGGGATTGTATACACCACTTCCAATATAACCTTTTCGTCCATGGGAGAGTGTTTCTATGGATTTTGTAAGAGGTCTACCTATGTCTAGGAGAGGTCATGATTATATTTATGTAGTTGTGGATAGGTTCAACAAAACGTGTATTTTGATGCCTTGTAAAATGCAGGTTACAGTTAAATAAACTGCTCAGTTTTTCTTTCAGAATTTATGGGTACATTTTGGGTTTCCCACATCCATTGTTAGTGATCGAGATTCTCACTTTGTTGGGAACTTTTGGTCAAGCTTGTGGTGACTTATGGACACCAAATTGAAAAAGAGTACAATGTTCCATCCGCAAATAGATGGACAAACAGAGGTGGTGAATAGAATGATGATACATATTCTACAAGGTTATTGTAACAATAATCCCGAGTTGTGGATGACCATTTTCACTATATTCAACATGCTTACAACCGGGCCAAGCATTCATCGACTCAAACATCACCATTTGAGGCATGCTTGGGATACTTTGCCCAAATATCCTTTAGATTTTATCATTGGGAATGATGTTTCTATTTATGGTCATAGTGACATAGAAAAAGCCAAAATATTCATTGAACAAGTTCAATTGGTACATCAAACAATTCAAGAATAGTTGGAGAAGAGTCAATTCAAGTACAAGACAAGCATGATAAGCATCGTGTGGATCACAATTTCGAAGTCGGTGATGAAGTTTGGCTTCACATTAGCCAAGAGAGACTCCAAGGAGAAGGTAAAAAGTTGAAACCAATTCGATATGGTCCATTCAAAATTCTGGAAAAGATTGGTAATAATGCCTTTAGATTGGATTTTCCTTCATATATACAAATTTATGTAGTTGTTAATGTTGAGAATTTAAGGTTGTATGAGCCTCATTTAATTGAAGATCAAGGAGATAATGTTCAAATTCCTTCAATTGAAGATTTATCTCCTGAATATCTTGTATAATTGCAGCAAGACACTATCCTTGACAAGAAAACAAGGACTTCAAAATGAGGGAACGCGGAGTACCATCATGTGGGGATCAATGGAACACATCCAAGCAAAGCCAATGGATTGAGATTGGAAGGGTGAGGAAACTATACCCTCATCTATTTGTTAATTGAAAGTGATATTTTGGGGTCCAAAAGCTTCTAGTGGGGAGGAATGATCCAGTGGATCAATAAAATGTTCAAAATTCAAAGTACTTAGATCACTTCAAAACTATCGCCAAAGCGAAGATCTCATTACCCTGAAACCAACGCAACTCATTTCACTCAAAATAAATATCAAATGCTCCTGATATCGTGTTCTGATCGATTTGGAAAACAACTTAAAAATTTAAAATGAGTTTGCAAGGATTCCCAGTCAACAATCCGTACGCTGACTAGGCAATGATCGTACATGGTGACTGTACCTCTTGTCAGTCAATGGGAGGATGAAAAATGTAAACTGTTTATTAGTGTGATTTGATGGTTTTCTATAGGTTCAAGTGCACTTGGTGCAGACCAATCAAGAGTTTCCACATGGGCCAATCCCTAGCTACCACGTGGCCTCCTAATAGCCGTGTAAAATTATGGTTTTAGGCCGAACTGCTTCCACAAGGTTCGAACGCACAACCAACAGTATGTCATCCAAGCCCTCCACCGGCCCACCTATCTTGTTGCTTAACTACTATAGTTCAAAAATAATATTTGAAGTTTAATCGTGGAGAAGTTAGGGGTGGGGACTGAGGTTAACCCTAGACCCCCTGGGAATGACAAACTGGGATGGTCTCTCGGCTCGTTCGTCGCCCTGGGTCCACCCAACCACACTACGTGGAGGGTAGACAGGGTCCGGGGTTAACCCCAACCCCAATTTATATTATGTGCCTGGACCATATATTAAACACAATATCTAAAGTCATGAACCATATGAAAACTAGCGGGGTATACAAAGTTCTGAACTATATATTAAACCCATAAACCTAAAGTCTGGAGTGGAGGTTGTAACATGTTTCAACATGTGAACATTCTTGGAGTTTGGTGGTAAGATGATATGTTGGCGGGTTCAATAGGGTTTAACCTCCAGTGGGTTAAACATATCACATGCCACATACGAAGGTTAGCATGGGCGGTTACAGTTTAATGTTATGATAGTGGAACCCGTAGTCAGAACCAGGATTGAACCTACCTCAAACCACGACTCCAACCCAGGTTCCAATGCAGGTTGGGTTAAAAAAATGGCACGCAGGTTCAAACAAATCGGTGGTCCAACCACCTGAATCCGGAGGCGTTTTTTATGCCATTTGTCACCTTATTATCGTATTTAGGGCTGACCGAGTGCATTTAAGTGTTAGGCAATTTTCACCCGAAATGATAGGAATCTCCCCAATGCAGGGTGAATTTGTCACTCCACGTGGCCGAAAAAGATGGAAATTGTAGAACAATTTTCCGGTGGGTGTGGATTGGAGGTCAGTTAGTAGAAATTTTTTTATGGAGCATAACTCATTCGATTTTTGACATTTTTGAGTGTAGAAAGAGCCCAACTAGAGATTTTTTAGTGTTATGGAGCCATTAGAGACATTGTTTTAGCATTATGAGCATTGTAACTTGACGCAAACACATATTTTTGAGCATAATGAAAAAGGCCCAACATTGGAAGCTGGACTAGGAGATGTAGCCTAGGAGGGGTGAACTCCTACATCATTTGTTGCCTTGTGTATACTGTTATGGTACTAATGTCTTTTTTATTTTTTGCAAAAATGAGTTTAAAAGCATGTTTATGTGCTAATGAAATTGGCATAATTGACTAAAAACGCTAAACGTTTCACTTGCAATTTTCACCATAAACTCTCACGTTTTCATATACAAATTAATAATAGACATTTTGGTCTATTTTTTTGGGATCCAATGATACAATTTTGTGTGAGATTATGTTTTTTTTTAAATGTGTTTTTGAATGCAAAAATGGATTCAACACCTATACAACTCCAAGGCTACCTAGATTATGTAGGTTACATAACTCAAACTTGTGATTCTAGAAAATATATAATGGATTTTAAGCAAAATTGATGAGGAAAAATGCTCAGAAAAAAGCCAAAACATATATTAATTAAACTATGCTTAATCCCTCCAGTTAGTTTGATATAAATTGGTTTGATCATAATGGTTATGTAGTTCCTCTTTTGTAGTGTGTGCTGTGTGGGTGTGTGAAATCACATTCACACATACCTACTTTGTAGCATCTTAAAATTTCGTTAACAATTTAAAAAAAGTATGAAATTATTTTTTCTCCTACTTTAAATATGGGTAAATTAAGGTTGATATAGATTAGATCATTATATTATTTTTCATCCATATTGATTCTATGAGAGTGGAAAAATTAAAGGAATCAACTTGCAGGGACATTTTTATCAACAATCACAGTTTGGATAATAGGGGGAAAAACTTTAGGAGTCATTTTGAGACTTGAAATTATCACTTTTGTGGTCCCAGACTTCATACACCTTGATTCCATATTTTATAGATTGATCCTTTTCAATGACACAAGAATTGCCTCAATAGGGGCTCATATGAGAAAGTTATCCCACTTGGAAGTTGACTTATCATGGTTTACCACAATAATTCAAGAGGATGCCATGTCATCCCCCATTACTCATGGAAAATGGGCTAACCACATGGGGACTATGAAGAAGACTCAAGAAGGGTAAAATTAAACCTCTAGCTAAGAGTTGATAGAATTAAACTTAACCCCTAGTTGGCTATCAGGTTGTGTTATAGTTGGGCCACTAAGAGGAAAGGGGGTTCCATTCATTCTATTGTATTTAGTTCCATAATAGAACAAAACAATGAGAGAGTATACTAGAAGGGATTTAGTGTCTATAGACTATAACAGTCTATCAAGTCATATGTCTTAAGTGACACCACAAAGAGTGCCTTCTCCTTTGTACTTTCATTATTTTCATTCCAAAGAAAGAGAGAGTAGAGTAGCTTCATCTTCCAATTGGTTTTTCTCTCAAAAGGGTTTGTCTCTCTCTGGGTTCGTCGTCATTAGTGTGTGTTTGTATTTCACTATTCTTTAGTTTCCACAATTTATCTCTTGCATGCATAAGTAGAAAATTTGTAATTGATAAATCCATAAATCTAAGAAAAACTAACCCTCATAGAGAGATTTCATATTTCAATATATTTTTCATTAGATTCTATTGTGATAAACTATCAAATGGAATATCCACGTCAATTTACAAATCAGAGGTACATTGCCTACAAGCTAAATATGTTTAAAAAAAAAAACCAATGAGTTGTTTTCTTTACTTATTTTCTTATTTTTTTTCTATAATTCCATGCTAGTAATTTTGTCACAAATTAATTTGATCATAATTGCGTCAAGAGGCGCTCTACAACCCAATATAGGGGTGGATGTGTAGGCATAAATTGTTGTAAAATTTAACATTTAATATTTATATGTAGTCTCAATTAAAAAATAATAAAATGTTAAAAGTAAAATAGAGCTTACTATGGGGTGGATGTTGTATTGTTTGTGAATGAGTGTAGTTGGCTGGTAGTAACACGAGTAAGTATACACATTTACAATTTTACACCTACATAAGCATTGAAGAAAACATAAATAATAGTTTTACTCATGTAAGTAGAATTTTACATTTGATTCATATCCATTTTTATAATAGTTTTATTCCTGTAAGTATATTTTTTTACATTTGATTCCTATCCATTTTTTATGCAAAAACTTACTTAAATTATGGTAGGAAGCAATTAATGGTAAATATGTTATTTACTTGAGCATTTGAAGGGGGAGAAAAATGTTGAAAAGTATAGCTAGGTTTGGTCTTCATATTAACTATGTAATTATATATTTATATAATGAAGAAGACAAATATAATAAAATGTATTTTTATTAAGCTTGCTTCATGGGTTTCATGAGCAAGGAATTTAATTATAGGTCAAAGACTTCTTCTTGATGTCGTTTAGGGATTTTTCATCTTGTCATAAATATGTGATTTAGAGTCATGTACATGAAGTAGAGTTACACGTGTAAAGGTCAATGTGTTGATAAAAATGTAAGATATAAAACCCTTGTCATGCTACCTCAACAAGTTGACTTAATAATGTTGGAGATATTCCTTGATCTAGTCAGCCTAATATCAGTTAGGCATGTCGGCCTTAGATGATGAACATCACCTATCTATATAAGAGGTCCATGGCCTCATTTCTACACCATCAGTTCGAATAACATCTCAATCAATTTCTAAAATAAAAGGTCGAACAAAAGGTACAATTGGTGTGTTAAAAGGAGAACAAGTTCTGTGATTGAAGTACGAAGAACATGGTCTGCAATTCTGTGCAAATACAAGGAACTTCAATGAGAATAGTAACTGTGATTGGGTCAAGAAATAAGTATCTTGTTTATGTCTTAGGGTCTGCATCTCCTATTTAGTCTTAGGCTGTCACTTACACTCCAAAGAAGTTGAGGTCCGTCACAACAAGGAGAAGAGAAGCGTAGAAGGTGGCAGGACTACAAGATGATGAGGTAAACACAGTTCAAATATTCCAGGAAGGCCAAAGGTAACCACAACAGTAGAAGGATTACATGTAAGGTTAATTTTTGTAATTTGAAGGATGCTAGAAGGAGTCCTAGAAGCAGTTCGTAGAGACAAAAGTTAGATCAAAAGAAAGGAAAAGAAGGTGTTCACTGTTTAGAGATAGGAACCGAGTTTCCTAGCACTAGCGCAGAGCAATGCAAAAGGAAGGATCAACAAGAAGAAGCCAAGAAGAACAGTGACAAGGGTTTTGGAATCATACTAGTGTCAAGGGTCCAGGTCACGGTAATGGTACTTGTCAGTTGAAGTCTATAAGAAGAATTACTTGCAGGTTTTCCTCTCCAAGAGGGAGAGGTTTTGGCCCTGGCTGGAATAGCCTAAATTTGTGTCTCTTGTGTTTTTGGTAATTGACTTGATGAGATATATAATAAGCTAATAAGTAAGAAGATCTAAGTAAGAGAAGTAAGCTGACAAGTAATTATCAAGCAGAGAACTGAATTAAACTATGCCTTACCAAATTCTCAACAAAAGGGAGTGAAGAAAAAAGACACACACACACACAGATATATATATATATATATATATATATATATATATATATATATATAGAGAGAGAGAGAGAGAGAGAGAGAGAGAGAGAGAGAGAGAAGAACAAAGACATATAGAGATAGAGGTAGATAGAGAGGGAGTGACAAGTGAGAGAGAGAGAGATAGAGATGGGGGAGAGACAGACAAAGTGTGAGAGAAAGGGAGAGAGAGGAAGGAGGAGAGAGAGGACTTAAAAAAGAGAAGAAGGAGAGAGCGAGGGAGAGAGAGAGAGGGAAGAATAATGACATAAAGAGATAGAGGTGGAGAGAGAAAGGTAGTGACAAGGGAGAGATGGATAGAAAGTGAGTGAGAGAGGAGAGGCAGGAAGAGAGAGAGGGGGAGAGAAGGGAAAGAGAGGGAGACACAAATATGGAGGGGAAGAGGGAGGGAGAAAATAAATACATAAATAGAGAAAGGTGGAGAAAGAGAGAGGGTGACAAGGGGGAGGTGGAGAGAGAGTGATGGAGAGAGTAGAGTAGGAGGGAAGAGAAAATTAGAGAGATAAGGAGAGATGGATCCAACTTAGATATGGTATGTGTGTATATAAAAGCCATCCTAGATCCATCTTAACCCCATATCTATCAAGCGCGGAGAGGGATCAAATATCTTGAGGTGAAAACGTCTTTTTTTAGTGCAAAACTTGAGGAAAGGTTTACACTTACACCTCAAAAGATTTGATCCCTCTCGGTGTTTGATAGATCAATAGATCGAAGGTTAAGATGGATCTAGGTTAGTGATTATATAATTCCTCTTTTGTAACATTTGTTATGTGAAATTGTATAAAATTACATTCAAATTCACTTATTTTACAACATTTTGAATTTTTCTATATAATTAGAAAAGAAATTTAACATTAGGTTTATAATTACAAATTTATTTTTAACATTAATAAATTGAAACATGTTTTTTTTCTTTGGGAGTTTAGACTAATCGTAATCTTTCCATTTTTTCTCCTCCCATCCTACCCACAAGTTTGTAGACGGAGTGCCTTAACAGTGCAACCACATCACCGACTGCTCTACACCACGTGGGCTATAAATTGAAACATGTTATCTACCAACTACATGTGGTTTAAGTTTTTTTATGTGGTTTAAATTTTTTAAAATATAAATAAAATGAAAATATAAAATCTCCATTTCTTTGGGACTTGCTACAAGCTAATGAGATTCCTTATTTGATCTGTAAAATGCTTGATAAAATTATACTTAAAAATTCCAAAATACATTATTAGAGTTTTATATATCTTTATATTTATAGATCTGTGAATGATTGTTAATAGCTTATGCATGTGAATTAAAATTATCTAGAAAATAAACAATGGCTAAACAAAAGTTCACAAACACATTTGACACATAATATGACCTAGGAAACCTTTTTGGGAGACAAACCCAGTTGGAAGGTGATACTACTCTGTTCTCTTTCTCTGAATGGAAATATGGCTACGAAATACAAAGAAGTGTAGCTAGTGGCTACTACATTGCACAAATCCTCTCTATGTGCTCTATTTCCTAGCTCTCAACTATAGAATAAATGCACTTGAAAGAATGAAACCCCTTTTCTTCTCAGTAGCACGACTATAACACAGTCCAGTAACCTATTAGTGGTTAGGTTTAACTACCTCAACTCTTAACCAAAGTTACAATATAGACTTTTCTAGAGTCTTCATCATCATCATCATCATAATCACGTGGCTAGCCCATTTTCCATAAATTATGGAGTTGAAGTGGCATCCTCTTGAATTATGATGATAAAAAATGAGAAAATCGACTTTTGAATCACATAACTTTTGCATTCAAGCTCTCATTGATTTACCTTCCATAAAATTTCAAACCCTAATTTACTCAGTGCTAATAATAATAATAAATAAAAAAATAAAAATAAAAATAATTGATATCTCCATTTTTCAACCATAATAATCCAAATCATATTAGTATTCCTCTTTTGGTATTATTCTTCCTTCCATATTCAATTCACAATTCCCATGAGAGAGTTATTAGTTATTACTTTTGTTGAACCCCAAATTAAGTCTAAGCAAGGTTTAAACAATCGCAGAAAAAACCTTAATTAAAGTTTTCCATTAATTGACGGCAAATCACTGAAAAAGTACACGCGAGCCCATGTTTTCCTCGACCCGGAAGTCATCGCGCCATTCTCCAAGGGTTAAAAAAATTAATAAAAAAGAAAAATAAATATTTATAAATATATGTACACAAGCAACTGAATGATACACTGCTGTTTTCTATACCTTGAGGTGTTTCTACGGAGAGAGTTGAAAACGAACATCGCGAGATTCGATCTGCGGTCACGCGGTCCTGTACACAGCATCGCCTATACTCTGCAGACTGACTATTAAAAGGTATGCCAGAGCAAACCCTCTCTTTTGTGAAATTTCAAGGTTTTTTCAACAAACGGTTACGATTGATCTCGTATTTTGGGTTAATTTTGCTGGGAGATTTTCAGAGGCATGGCGAGTCGCCGAACGAGGCAGAAAGAGGACAGAGATGCCGGAAGAAGTCGACTTAAGCTTCGCTGCACGGAAATACAGAAGTTTCTTCTGGACCAAACCACCGGTTCTGAGAGAAGCATCCGAAATGCCTTAGGCGATGATCCGGATACGAGCAAAGCACTTAGAATGTAAGAGGAGGCTGTATATTTGCAATTAGTTTAAGAAATTTGTTTTCTTTTGCCCTTTCCACCCTTTCAGGGTTAAAGATTCGAAAAAATGCTGCCATATATGAATTTCATAGTATTAGATGTTTTGTTTTTGCAGGCTTGTGAAGCAAAATAAAGTTAAACGCTTTGGGAGTGGTGGAAGATCCGATCCCTTCGTTTATATGGTCAGAATTAGTCTCAATTTTTTGTCCGGACGCCTTGATGCGTTGCAGTCCGGATGCTTTGATGTGTTGCAGCTGTCTTTATTTTATTTTATTTCCGCTTAATAAATCTTTACTGTGCTTTTTTATTGGTGCAGGCTTTACTTCCTCCTCCTCTGAGCAACAGCGAGCTCGAGCATCTAAAAGAGGCAAACCCGATGTATGATCTCCTGGACGTGGAGTAGAGGGGAATTCCGCCACAATTCTTCGTGGCGTTGCAGGTTATAAAGATTCGGAATTCATGTGTGGAATTGTTAAACTTCTTAATGCATTATTGTAAAGACTTTGAAGAAAATGGGGCATGGGATCTATCGGAAAGCCTGGTGCAAGATCTTTGTTTACCCTAGTTCAATGGTTTTCTGGTTTCACAAGCTCTCGTTTTCTTTTTCATTTCGGTATAAAAGAATCTTTAGATTTTTCAATTCCTACAAGAATCATGTGAATAAGTACAATGGTTGTACAATCGTTTCTGAGAAAAAAATTCAAGAAATTAAACTTCGCTTCCTTTCTTTTTATTTTGTAGATGCTAAACTGTATTTTAACTTTTTATTTTTTAAAAATAATGTAAATTATTTAAAGCTCATATTAATTTTAATTTTAATTTTTCCTTTTCCTAAAATTACTATATTTTGTTGAGCTTAGTTAAATCTCTACATTTAATTTTTTTTTTTAATTAATTTTAATGATATAACGTAATTAATCTTTATATTTTAAGTCTTTATTTTTATTTTATTTTTTTCAAAAATAATGTAAATTATTTAAAGCTCATATTAATTTTAATTTTAATTTTTCCTTTCTTAAAATTACTATATTTTGTTGAGCTTAGTTAAATCTTTACATTTAATTTTTTTTTATATAGTTAATTTTAATGATATAACGTAATTAATCTTTATATTTAAGATAGTTCACGAAGATAACTCAATTAAAAATTGCCATATTGTGAAATTTATTTAAGGTTTAAATACCCTGATAGATATTTAAAAAAACACTTTATATTTAAAGTTAATCCTGTCTTCTGATTTAACTTTAAGCAAGTCTCAAGAAATTACTTTACTATTGTTTACAAAGAGAGGGCCCAGGGCACACTTTGGGCTAGTTTATTGCTTCATACACGTGTTTACGAATATGGTGTATGTTTGTTTTTTTAAACAGTGGGTATACAAATATGGTGTATGTTTTTTTTTTTAAACAGTGGGTATACAAATATGGTGTATGTATTTTCATTAAAAAAAACAATTATTACACTATTTTTATTTTATTTTAAACAGTCAACAACTCCACTAAGAGTCAAAGGATGGTTGGAAACCTGTTTGGAGTAAAGGTCTACGCTTCTGTCTTTTTCATCATTCATAAATAGCTCAACACGCCCAATGCTAATTCTTATGGTGACTCTTTAGCTGATTCGATTATTCTTTGTTTTTTTTTTAATGTGATGATAATATTTGTTTGAGATTAGTATAATATAGCTTAGTATAATAGAAATTTTGTAATGTAAAGCTTAATATTTTAATTAAATTAATTTACATAAAAATAAATAAAATAAAAATTTAAAAATTAAATAAAATAAAAATTTAAAAATAAAATTAAATAAAAAGATTAATAAAATGTAGTGTAAATATTTTATTGATTTATGATATTCATGCTAAACATGCCAAATGTAATGTATTATTTAAAAGAGGGAATTAAACTATTTTAGATTCATTTTAATTCTAGATTCACTAAAAACCCATAATAATAACAACAAGAACAATTACATAATAGAAATATTTTAACTTATAATTTTTTCAATCATTTTTCTGCTACATTATTTTTATGATGAATTAAATGAATTATCTTTTCTCTGTTTTAAGGATTGGGATATTATTTTTTAATTTCATAAAATAATTATAATGTTGCATGCTTATTGTTAATAAAATTTCAATTTAATGGGTTTATTTAATGTTTTTTAAGTTTATTGTTTAATGTCTAATGTTATCATGTTAAAATATTACTTTATTATTTTTATATAAATAAAAAAATCATATTTGCATAATATTGAAATTTAATTTTTAAAAATTGTATGGATAATGTATATGTATTTGTAATTTTCAAGCTCAGATGAATTGGTGATGATTGTGAAAATGAGGTATTATATTTTAAGAGGTTTCAAGTTTAAATCTCCAAGTTTAGGTGTAGGATGCATTCAGCTAGAAGTTATAATGGTAGAAATTGGAAAGTCATGAATGTCATGCCACTTAGACACTGGCTCAGTTGTCTATTCCTCTAAATATCAAATAAAATGTGTATCAATTTATAATATTGTTAAATATAAAAGCTTTAATGTAATGCAATATTGCATTTTAGATTGATAAATAGTATATATTAAATTGAATAATAAAATTATTTTGAAGAAAATTATTAGATAAGAAAGTAAAATATGTTAAAAAATTAAAAAAATTAAAAAAATGTAGTTATTTTTTAAAGCAAAATTTGATTCATTTTTTAAATTTATATGGATAAATAAGTTTTAATTTCCCATGGTCTTGTTGACCACCACGTGTCAACGACCCCATAGTAGTGTATTTTTTTTTTTTCGCAAAAGGGATTTATCATATTCAAGTGTTCACATCATTCAGCTTTCATCATTAGTCGACAATTTATTAAAGATGTAAACCCACTCTGCATGTTTATAATGTAAATGATCTTAGTAAGGCCATCATATATGTAACAACCTAGGTAAGCCTATTATTTTGGTGACGATTTCTATCCTAAGAGGTTTTTCGTCTCACTGATTCATCTGTGTGTCTTGACACAAATGATCGGCATAGTTTTTTCCTTCAACCTCACCCCAAAGCTATGGTGGGTTTTGTCATCAAGATATTAGGTGAGTCCTAATGCTTTTTATCGAGTTTTTGTAAAAGTAATTTGGGAATAATCTTAATTAATTGGCTAGATTATTTTATTACGAATTACTTGGTCTATTAAAATTATTTTATTACGAATTACAAATTGGGTAGATATTTGAGGGTAAATAACGAACATGTGTTCCCCTTCATGGGTTAAATGTATTTAACTTATGTAAAGAGGATTGAAAAATTTATTAATTCCCTCACGAGTCGGCAAAAATAAGTTGAAATTAAAAGCCAAAAATTTAATTAATTTTAAGTCCTAGGAAAAATCAATTCTCCAAATTAAAAAATTCGTGGTTTCTAGAAGAATTAAATTTTGGATGTCTCCAACCAAGGGAATATTGAAAATTTTAAGAGATTTTGGACCTTTGTTCCTTGGTAGTTAAGCCAACATTAATTTTTCGAGGAAGTCAACTCAAAATAATAAATTTGAAGTTGGTTAAAATTCAATTAAATGAAAAATTCAAATTTCTTAAAAAAATAAAATAATTTTGACGGAGGAGATTAAAAGATATTTAATATTTTTTAGCAGTCGAGATTACTTTGATGGAGATCAAGCCAACTAGTCGTTGGAGAATTAATCTATAAATTAGAAGTCATTTGTCAAGCAAATGATTCGATCTTTTTTCGAAGTTATTGTAAATTTTTCTGGAATAATACAACGCAAAGTCTTTGGAGTTTTACTTAATGGCAGTGTTCCTCTCTGGTATTTTATGGTAACTTGTGTTTAATATTTTGTTGATCTTATTTATAAGTTTCTGGCTAATAGCTCTTGTAGCCTATTGCACAAGTATCTTGCTTAGGTTGTTGGGTTTTAAGATACATTAAGATTTTTATTTGATTAACATGTATCTCTAATCTTTGAAGACTTAATCGCTATCTTATACTTCTATTAATTTTAACTAATTATATTTTAAGTGTGCATAAATATTTTTTTAAGAGATTTTGGGCATTTGGGGAAGTCCTCGGTTGGAACAGCCGACTCTTGAAACTTAAGATCTGGAGAGCTTTCTGGATTAAAAATCTGAGATTATCTAACGAAATATATGTTGCAGGGATTTTTTTGGGTTAGTACCTAAATTAAAAAAATTATTTATCTCCAAAATATTGTGCTAAATAGTTAGATCTGACTAGAAAAAGTCTCAAATCTACAGATCTGGGAGCAGAGTTGCACAGATATGATAGATTTGTAATTAAATTTTTGCAGATCTGAAGTTTTGTAAATTTTTAAATCTTAAGTTTTGGGATTTTTTTGCATACTTGTAAATATTTTTTCATCTATTTGCTATTTAAGAACTTATGTTAGTGTGAAAATTGTAAAAAAATAATTCATTTAAGAACTTATGTTAGAGTGAAAATTGTAAAAAAATAATTCTTTTAATTTTTTTTAATAGACTTAGTAATTTTGTAAATATTTTAATAGATACACCTTTGACAAATTATACATAGTTCATTAAAAATTCCATTTGTTTATTTTTTATTTTTATATATTTTGTGGGACCATCATTAGCCAAGTGTTTTTAACTTTAATTTTAGAATGATATTTTTGGGTGGGTCAATTAAATTTTTTTTAGAATGAAATTTTGGGTGGGTCAATTAAATTTTGGAATTTAATTGAACATCACTCGATGCAATGAGTGCTTAGTGGACTATTCAAAATCATGAGAAATTAGTCAGTTACGATTACCTCTCATCAAAATGGTCATAGATGAATGATTTACTTAACACACAGTTAAATTCCAAAACTGATATCTAATAAATTTTGAAATAGAGGGGGATTCAGCAATGGCTACTGGTATTTTCAGAAAGCTTCAACAAGGGGCTAATTGGGAGGTAATCAGTAAAAGCTGGAGAACTGCAAGATTAGTGTAGGAAATTAAGCAGACATTGGGAGGAATTGAATACTCCGTACCTCTTCATGTGAGAAGACAAGGCAACAAAGCGACGGATTGTCTGGCGAATTAGGCCTGCAGTTCTGCTGATAGATTTCTTGATCGGCCATGGTGACAAGAGTTGCAAGCAGAGATGCTTGAAATTCAGAATATTTTATCAGAGGATCGAAATGTTGCAGGAAGGGGCTGCATCATTCCCCGATCGGGGTGTAACATGACGGTTAGGGAGCCAGCTGCACATCTTGGAGGTCGCGCCCTGCCACATGGGGAGGAAGGACATCGACGTGATCGTCGCACGCATGAGGTGGGTCTGTGGACGGGTTGAAAGGACAACCATCAGCTAAGGTAATAAATGAGGTTCACTTGGTGCGGTCACCAGCTGAGTAAGCCAGCGAGGTTGTCAGAGACTCTTGGGGAAAAGCACCGGCACAAGGGTAATATGCATGGAAAGGTGAGGTTTTTAGTTATATGGATGTTTTGTGATGTTAGTTACGTGGTCAGTGGAGAACAGAGACAAAGATGCAGGGTGATGGTCCAGGAGGTCATTTGGTATGCATTATCATATTTCTCCTCTGTACACTTGCCTAAGGTTTCAGATTATCGTCGAATGCGAAAAGTTTTCATGGTGTTTTTAGATTACTTGTTTAAATGGTGGTTTATTCGGTCCTAGTCTTGACAAATGCTAAAATTCGTTGAAGCTGGGGGCATGCAGAATTTTGTCATGAGGTCTTTGGTTTTCTTGTCTAAAAATCGTTTTGATTTAGTATGGAAAGAGTGCTGCTGTTGGGGAATGTGATTGGTGTCTCTACATTCTGTCTCTGTCCTCAGTCTACCACTCGTGGTGGTTTTAAATTATTTATATATATGCTGGTTTGCTTGATTCCATTCCTGGCCTGTGAAAACGCTGAAAGTTCCAGGTTTTTGTTGCATGCAGAATTTGGTAATGGGGTTTGGGAATGCGGGGTTCGGTGCAGTCTCTGTCTTCGGCTTACCAGTATATGAATTTTACTATGTTGAGAATTTGGGTAGAATATTAAATATTTTTAAGAAGTGTCTATCAGATAATGATAAAATGGTTAGCCTTCTTTCTGTCATTGTGAGTTTCATGCCGTTGTTTATGGCCTTATGCTGCTTTTCCTTAAATGGTTTACTTGCCATATGGGTTAATGGGTATCGCTTCTGGTCGTGGATAACTGGGAGGGAGTTACCTGCTTCGAAACTGGTTAATAGAAGTTCTGATAGGAATATGGTTGTTGTTTATGAGTGGAGTAGTTATATACCCTGGTGTCTCTGTCACACTTTCTGGGTTTTGTTTATGGGTTCAAAAATAGTGGCTTTGGTTAACTTGGGTAATGGAAAAGGTCTGTCTGTTGGATTACAAAACTTTTTTAGGTTTCTGATATGCATTTGTCCTGGTTATGTTGTTTGGTTGTTAGCATCAGAAGAGTCCATTCCTGGTCTCTCTAAAATGGTAAAGAAAACTCGAGGCAGGAAGCCAAATGCAGAGAAAGGCAAAAATCCTATCTCCCATCAGCCTGTGAAAAGAGGAAGAAAATCAACAAAGCAACTCCTGGAGCCGCTAGTGCAAACATTTGCAGCAGAGGTTCCTAATTCAGTTCGATCTCGCATTTATGGTTGGGAAACTGAGGCTCTAATCAAAATGGATATGGCAGATGATATGGCATTTGAGGATATGCAGAATGTTGTAGATGATCCAGGGCATACCCGAGGACGTATTTCTCTGTTCCAACAGTCAATCAGAACTTACTCGCTGATAAAATGTTTGCTAGCAAAAGCAATCATGTCGACTCAAGAGATAGCAGAATCCAAGCTGGAGTCTAGTTTGGCGGATATTAATAGAAATATTCAAGAAATTAACCTCCGTCAATTGCATCGATATGTTAGACTAGGCAGGATGGAGAAGGATATCAAATCATTGCAGCAAGTTGAAGTAGAAATGCCTGGTTCCAGTGCCAAAGACCCTGCCCCTATGGAGTCAGAAGATGATTAAAAGATGACTAATGTTATTATGATTAATGTTATCAGTTACTTTTTTTAGCGGCTAGTTCTCTTTTTTGTAAATGATAGTATTTCCAGAGTTAGATATTAAGTATCGTCAGATATTGTACATGTTATTAAGACTGTTTATGTTTTGGTTAACATACTATGCACTTAGATGGCCAAGAGACCTGGTTTCCTACAAGCAGGTTGAGATCTAACCGTGTATCCTTGTTTCTCAGTTTTAAATTAATAGAAAATGAGAAGGATCTACCTAAGCTTACCCAAAAAAAAAAAAATTGAAATTGTTAATTTGTTGAGAGGGGGCCAAAAATATTTGAAGAAAAGAGATTATAAAGGCAAATCTGTGGAGAGGCCATTCGAACGATAATTTTGAAAGAGGACGGATGACATCAAATTTCTGTTATCTCCATGGTCACATATTTATAAGTGCATTTTTGCTAAACCTCGAATTGTTTTACAGAGATAAAGGCTAGTCGTTGCCTTTCTTGTCCATCCCTTGTCGAGTCGTAGTCCAGTAGAGCTTTCTCACCCTAGCCGAGGGTTTGTTCTTAAAAAAAAATCAGATTTTTCTCAAATGATTCAATTTCACATTTTTCAAGGGCCTTGCCTTTCATAAGTGTTGATTTCTGTAACCCATTTCAGGTGTTCTTTAGCATTGGAGGGTTTGAAAGTCTTTACCATATGATCTTTGGTTTTGTAGCCCAAATCTCACTAGAAATTCGAATTTTTATCAAGGGTTTATCATTAAAAAATATGCAAATAAAATTTATGTGGTTAAAAATCATTTTTTTTAGACATCAGTTTGACTTGTTTCAATTGCAGGTTTGTTGAAGTAATTTCTAAGGATTGACGTTTATCCATTTGAGGCTACTCGAATTTAGCATTTTCATGGTTGTTCCTTATTATATTTTTTCTGAAGGCCACAAGCTCTTGAAGCTTTAAATCGAAATTTCTAAGGGTGGTTTTGGCAATTGACTTGTGATTCATAAATTTTTGATCGATTTCTGTTAAAGGCCGTAGGTTTATTTGCCACTATTTCACTGGGATGCAATTTTTTATATATGGGTATGTCGGGGGGTTTGATCGCCATCTGGGATCTTGATCGGGCATTCTTAAAGCATACAGTTTTTTTGGGGGCATTTTACTGGAAGGTCGTTTCAGGGGTATGACAGAGTCTATATATCTAATTAACATATACGCTCCATATTGTAATCGACAAGTTTTCTGGCAAAGGATGTTGGCATCTAACATTCTTTCGCTGCCGAACTTGATTCTGATGGGGGACCTCAATGTAACCCTACAAGCTGATGAAGTCTGGGGTCATTTGGCCCGAATGGATCCTCTGTCCTCTTTTCTGTCAGATATGTTTCTTAATTTGCATATGGTTGATATTCGTCCATTACCTCTACTGTCCACATGGACAAATAAGTGGGTGGATGTTGCATTCGTTGGTAAACGGCTGGATCGCGCCTTAGTTAATGCAAATCTTGTCGATAAGTGGGGAATGCCCCGTTCTGTAGTCATTGTATCAGAGATCTCTGACCATATGCCTATAAAAATTGAATGGAAAGTTGAGACGGTAAGGAAGGGTAGACCCTTTAAGTTCAATCACATTTGGCTCGAAGATGAAGAGTACACAAACATGGTTAAGTCTTTGTGGAAAAATTCAGGGGCTGAAGATATCCGTGGTGTCTGGGATAGATTCCACCATAAAATACAGTTGATTAAAAACGAGTCTAAGGTGTGGGAAATTAAAAAGAAAAGGGCACTTAAAAAAGAATTAAAGGAGATTAACAATCAGATGGCGGTGATTTATGCATCTTTCACGCATTCTAATCCGGCGGATTCCACTATGGAGGTCTTATCCCAACTCAGTTGCAGGAAGAGGGAGATCCTGCGGATTGAAGAGGTCTCATGGAGACTTAAAAGTAGGATTGCTTGGTTAAAGGAGGGAGATGTCAACACTCATTTTTTCCACAAAACTGCTAATGATAGGAGAAATCGAAATGCCATCTGGCGGATTAAAAGATCGGACAACAGCTTCGCGCAAACAACATTGGAGATTCAAAAGGAAGCTTACTCCCACTTCTCATCCTTTTATAGAAAAGATCAGTCTATATGTATGGAGAATCAGAAATGGGTCCTGGATCACATCGACAGATACTTTGAAGAGGTGGACATAGCGGTGATTGACAAGACCATTGACAGATCGAAGGTTCTTGGGGTTCTTAAATCCTTTTCTCATGATAAGTGCCCAGGGCCGGATGGATGGCCAGGAGAATTCTTCATACACTTCTTCGATCTTCTGGGTGGAGAGCTTACTGATTTAATGGAGATATTCAGAATTCGGGGTCACATTCCTGCAAATCTCAACTCAACTTTCATTGCTCTTATCCAAAAAACAACAGATCCTCAATATTTTACAGACTTCAGGCAAATATCTCTTTGTAATCTTATCTATAAGGTTACCTCCAAGATTATAGCAAACGCATATAAAAGGTTGTTTATCCAGACATATTTCAAAGGAGCAATATGGTTTTCTTGAAGGTCGATCAATACATGACGCTATTTCCATAGCACAGGAGGTGCTCCACTCGATGCATTCGGATAAAAAGGAGGCCCTGATGATGAAAGTGGATATTCATAAGGCATACGATACTGTGGATTGGTTCTTCATTAGAATCACTTTGCTTAAAATTGGCCTTCCAATCCGGATTATTCGCTAGATCATGTCTTGTATCTCTATTATTCGTTATGCTATAATCGTGAATGGTATGCCGACAAATTTCTTTGAAGCTGGCCGTGGCTTACATCAAGGATGTGCTCTATCTCCGTTGGTTTTCATTCTGGTTATGGATGGTTTCAGCAAGATCATTCATAAAGCGGAAAAAAGGGGTTTCCTAATGGGATTTACTTTCTCACAATCTGTATCCACGAATCATTCTCTTTTTGTAGATGATATCTTAATCTTTGGTTACCTCATTAGAAATTACTGGTTCTATATTCACATTATTTTCATGCATTTTGAAACTGCTACAGGACTGAGTATTAACAGAAGCAAGTCTTTTCTTATTTATGATTTTGGGGATTTAAAGGAGATCCAGTTCATTGCAGAGTTTCTCGGTGTAGAATACAGATCGGAAACTTCCGGTTTCAAATATTTGGGATATAATATCAAACCATGCGGTTATAGGAACAGGGATTGGATTTGGATGGTTGATAATTTCCGGAACCGTATTGGTAGGTGGATGCATCGCTGGCTCTCCATGGGGGGGCGACTTATAATGATACAAGCAGTATTGTCTCAGATGTTGGTTTACTGGGGAGATCTACATTATATTCCTGAGGCTATCATTAAGAAGTTAAATCATATTATTACCAAATTCCTCTGGGGTGGAGTCAATATGGAGTCAAAATATCATCTGTGTAGTTTCGAAGTATTATGTCGGCCAAAGGACATGGATGGTTGGGGCATTCTGAACGCCCATGTTTTTAATTGTGCCCTTCTTATGAAATCTTTTTGGCGGGCCATTACTGGTTCAAGCATCTGGACTGCTATTATTCGATCCAAATATCTCGATGGGGATATATTACTTCGACTTTGTCATCAAGATATCTCTTTTCCTCGGAATATATCGGCCATATGGGCCAGTTTCAAGAAAATCCTGAAACATTTTAATCAACTTTTATGCTGGCAATTTCGGGATGGTGGCTGCATTCCTATTGGCTTTCAGCATATTCTCCACCTACAAAATTGTGAGGGGCCATCCCTACAACTGGTTCATTCTCTGGCTCACAGAGGTATTCATCTACTCTCTCATGCTATCCGTGAATGATCTTTCGCAGCCCCTATATTCAAGAACGTTGAGCAATTGGGATTGACTGGGATGCTTGCTGACGAATGGGATTTGCTTCAGAATGAGTTGCGTGGTGCAGGGTTTTGTTACGCTCTGGGTGGTGACTTGTTTAAATGAAATGGACCTCTTCAGAATAATATGATTATTGTTAAAGACATTTACCGGGGCATCATTGCCAGTTCTCTGGAGGTGGTTACCAGGGACTTCTTCCCATTTTGGGGAAGGAAAATACCAACGAAAATTACCATTTCGGGTGGTTAGTTTGGAGGGGAAAAATCCTCACATGGGAGAATCTAAAGAAGAGAGGAAAACAGGGCCCTGGTAGATGTGCTATATGTTGTAGGGAGGATGAAACAATTTCCCATCTATTTTTTTCATGTCGAATCATTCGGCGTCTATGGCGACTATTCAGTGTATTTTTTATGGATCCCCAGTGGAGTCCTGAGGGGTTCCTATTTTCAGTTGTCAAATGGGACAAATTGAAATCTAATTTCAATTCCCTACCTTTCTTTCTCATATGGGAGGTCTGGTTGGCCAGGAATCGTCTGATTTTCGAAGGTACTCCCTTCTAGTTGCACAAGGTATATGAGGCCATTATCAGATGGATTGTGGATTGTCCACAAATGGTGGAGGTGGTGGTTGACTATTCACACCGCATAAGACCACATGTCATTGCCATCCCAGCAATCTTTTTTGATGGGGCTTCAGTGGGAAATATGGCTGGTTGTGGAGTATGGATAAAACTGTCTTCCCGAGAATGCATTCACATCTTTTGGAATGGTGGTCCCAGATCAAATAACAAGGCCGAGATTATGGCTCTATGGGGAGGCCTTTGGGCGGCATCGTATCTATCTATTCAGAATGTCAATATTTATGGGGATTCGAATCTGGTCATAGGGTGGATCACAAACAGTTTTTGCCTTTTATCCCCGCACCTCCAAGGATGGATCGATCATACACAGAGATTATGGAGAAGGATGAATTGTCCGCCGATCAGTCATATTTTTAGAGAAAATAACACCTGGGCGGATGGATTATCTAAAAAGGGTCTACTCGCTGAATTTGGGGTTATGCAGGTCACAAACTATATAGATGGCATTTTGACTCGGGAATTCACTATTCCCATTCCGTGATCATTTATTCTGCTAAATCATTTAACGGTTCTTTTTAGTCTTTTTGGTTCTTTTAATGTATGTATCCCTGTCCAGACTAAGTGTTTTTTGAACCAAAATACAAGTATATTGCGGACGTGTTTTGAGAAGCATATCTGTTGCTCACTCGAACAATCGTACCATCAAGCGAGCCTAATAACAGTCGACCAAGCGAGCCGGAACATGCCTCATCAAGCGAGCCAGTATATCTAAGACGAGTGGAGCCTAATTAGGACTGGACAATACATTATTTTCCACCCTGGTGTTTCCTAATTAGAGTCCTCACGGACTCATTTTGCATATGCGTCATATATCCAGGAGAGGAGGGTTTTGAATTCTATCTGTTTCTTCTATCTGTGGAATTCTCTCTTATCAAGCGAGCCGAACCATCATATAACAAGCGAGCCAGGAACTATTATCAAGCGAGCCTGTATCTAGTTTCAAGCAAGCCTGTACATCGGACAATCACTGTTCATATTTGTCGGAAAGATCCTTGGGTCCTTTTGATGCAATTTCTGCCTTTTTGTAATAGTTTAGCTTCTTCATAGGTTTCGGCACTAGTTATTATTTTGGGTGCATTATGAACATTAACATATGCTGTGGATGTCTTGTTTTTCTGTATATCTTTACAGAAATGCACAGTGTTATATGGCAGGGGTTGATTAATTTCCCCCTGGAATTTGAATTGCCAGTCAATTTTTAACTTGCTTATTCATTCCCTGAATCAACATTTTACAATCTGACTCTGCAATGTTGTCTTTCTCATTGAACATTGTTCAATTCGAGAATGTATTTGATAATGTACTGGTGTATTTTAATATATGCAGCGCTTTTTTTCTTCTGAAAAAAAAAGAAATACTAGAAATTCAAGCTCTCTTTTCTGGGAAATTTGTGGCACGAATTTGTAGATCTGATCCATGGCAAATCTTCTTTAGGCCTAGCTGAGACCTATCTTGCCCTAGCCATAGGCATTTTAAAGTCTTTAGCACTCTGAAATATAATTTGGGGTTGATAATTTGTAGTTGCAGGTCAACGTTACAACATTGGAAGGGTTTCATTATTGGTTTGGAGCCAAACATAGTTATTTGGACGCTACATTTTGACTATCAGTCACTGAACGGTGGTCACAAGGCATTAGAGCCTTGATACTCTACCAAATACTATCATAAATAAATCAGATCTCAAGCATCTCCATCTCATTAATAATCCCTAAAACACTAAGGAATCATCACATTATAGTCCCAAGTGTTTGGCCTTCTTTCCTTGCAATCTGGGTTACAAATCTGGGTTGTTGGAGGATTGATCTTATTACTACTATTGACGGATCTTAAACTTGTAGAGGTATGATCCAATACAACAGTGGCATCTTAGTAGCGTTACTATCTTTTCATAGTTTACATGCTGGATTTCAAGTTGTTCTTTTATTTTTTATTTTCTTTAGAAGTTGAAATTTCAAAACTGTTTCATGCATATTTCCACTGTTGGCTTTCTATTGTCATGAGATTATTTATTGTTTTTCTGGTTACTCAGGTCATTTGATAGGTTTTGAAGCATAGGTAACGTAAGAAATCTCATTGAATAAGCCTAGGGAGTCGACTTGTTAAATTTTTTGTATTGATAAAAGATCTTATTTGGATATCCTAGGTACTTTAGAACATAAGAGGTTTGTTGCTCCACCAAAGTTTGATCACTTCTTATTGGAAGTAATTGGAATATAAAGGAATTACATATATTGTTTGCAATTGAGTTGCTTTGACAATTGGTTAAATATCTTAATAAAAGTGCTAACTTTATTGTCCCTCGTGATCTCTTTAAAATCTAATCGTTTTGCGTTAACAACCTCATTCTCTAAAGCATTAGTAACTTCCTGACAAGCTAAGTGTTCATTGAAGTTATTATAAGAAGAGTCAATTTATTAAGTATTCTCTTGCCTTCCTCAGAATTGGCATAAAAACTTTGACAAATATCATTGTCGATTTATGAATGGTAATCTCGTATTGACCCTAGGTGTTCTTCATTTAAACATATTTTGTCATAATTGAATAATTGGAAGTAAAGCCATATTTGCAATTTATCTCAGGAGATCTTTCATAGTTTCAAACAAGTACCATTGACATTCATTTTCCTTACTTTAAAGTTGCATTTGGGTCTCATGAATGATTTGAGTGTTGATCTCTCTAACCGACATATACTTGGCCAGAGGCTGTTGTGGTCTATTTTCATTGATAGTGATCTGATTCATTGATTGTGCCATAATATCTTCTTTGGGACTGTTCGCATAAATGAGTCAAATATGATTTGAATTCTAAAGTTTGACGCATATTTGGCAAAGCTAATCATCAACATTTGAACATCGAAATCGATAGAGGATTTGTGTTTGTTTCTTGGTTTAAATTTTGTCAAGAATAACCCTTGCAACCATCTCTCCCTCATCTCAATTGAAGCATTGGCACCTTGCAATTTTTATTGTTTGCATTGATCACTTGGCTATATCTTTGTCATCACTGTAATCTCTTTAAGTGGCAGTACTCTTCAATCATTTGTCTTTATTTTCTTGTACTGTTATTGTGTAACTTGACATCATTTCCTAACAAGTACTACATTTATCATTGAGTATTTTTTTCTAAAGGAACTGTTCAATCATTTTTATCTTGTGGTTCGCCCAATCAAATTGAATCTATCTTAATATTTGCATTAATTAATAACCAAGTTGCATTAATAATAAATTTCCTTGTCCTAGATCTCCTAAACCTTGTTGTTCCAACATGTCTCCCATCATCCATCCACCTATAAGGACTACCCCCCTTCGCTTACCTAGGAGAGAGATAGGACGAAGTGAGTAGGGATCACAATGACAACCCCTACTCTGAGTGTTGTCGCTTTGGGTGTACAATTTGAGCGACAACGGGTCTATAGCTTGGGAAATTAGAGCACCATAGTTTTTTAGCATCCACAAATTAAGGGAAACTAGGATCACAAAAAATACATAGATTTGGTCTAGAAGTACATAGTAGTCTATTTCAAATTTAAACAGGAAAACAAAAAACTAGCATAATAAATATAAGAAAAAGTAATAAGTATTGTCATTCAATGTTGGGAGAGTCTGATTGTTCCACAACAATTGGCTCTTTGTTGCTTCCTGGAAAACATCCTGGATCCAAATGTAGGCTTAAATGAGTTTCAATGCATTGCAAATGTTTTTCCAAGCTAAGGCTCATCTAGCATTAGGAGGATTTCCTCAGCTTCATTTTGATTTAGCAAGACCTTACCTAACAAAGTTTTCAAATGCTAATAAATATCCACTGTGTATTGAATAAAGAGATTGCGAGTGTGCCTAGTCTCTACCACCCAATGAAAAACCTCACTAGCCACCTTGGTATCCATTGGCTTCTTCTGTCACCTACAATTTCTCGCTTTTCTTTTGCATTCTCATCCTGAATGGGTTGATGAGTGTGAAAGCGATAAAGCCTCTTATAGGATTACATCTTTTGTTAGGCTTGATACCTGCCTTACCTTCGATAATATGTTGCTCCTCTTTGACTATGTGCATGTTGTCGAGGCATCAAGACCAAAAACCAAGAAGATTACAAGGACAAGGGGTGATGGCTTGAGTAGTCAAAGATCAATGGAGAGCTAGAGATATAAAAAAAGTGGATAAATATGAATGGAAGAGAGAACGGGCTAAGGGGAAGGAAGAGTTCCTAAATGAGAGGATTTTAACTTTAAACACGAAAACAAAAACTAACATAACAAACATAAGAAAAAGTAATAAGTATTGTCATTTAGTGTTACGAGAGTCTGATTCTTCCACAACAATTGGCTCTTTGTTGCTACCTGGCAAATGTCCTGGATCCATAGGTAAGACTAAATTAGTTTCAATGCATTGAAAATGCCTATCCAAGCTTAATCTCATCTAGCATTAGGAGGATATCCTCAGCTTCATTTCAGTTTAGCAAGGCCTTAACTATCAAGGTTTTCAAATGCTAATAAATATCAACCGTGTATTGACTAAAGAAATCGTGGGTGTGCTCAATATATAACACCCAATCAACAATCTCAATAACCATCTTGGTATCCTTTGGGCTTCTTGTGTTACATGCAATTTGTCTCTTTTCTTTTGCTATCACATCTCGAATGGGTTGAGGAGTTAGAAAGCGATAAAGCCTCGTATAGGATTATGCCCTTTCTTGAGCTTGAGACCTGCCTTACCCTCGGTAATATGTTTCTCCTCTTTGACTATCTACATGTTGTCGAGGCATAAAAATCGAAAACCAAGAAGCCAACAAAGGACCCATGTACAAAGGAGTAACATGTGAAGAGAGAACTAAGGACAAGGGGTGATGACTTGATTAGGCAAGGAGCAATGGAGAGCTAGAGATAGAGAAAAAGTGGAGAAATATGAATTGAAGAGAGAATGCACTAGGGAGAAGGAAAGAGTTCCATAATGAGAGGATGATCCCAACAACAATAGGAAAAAAAGAGATTATTATAGGAGGAAAATCACAAGGAAGAGAGAAATTAACATAAAACTATCTGGGAGACGTGCAAGAGATAGATCTATTGCCAAAAGAAATAGTGAAACAAAGCCCACTGACTAGGACACAACGATAAATTAAAATCCTTGGAGGCTAGTGATTACAATGACCTTGGAATGTGGGAGTAGAGAGCCATGAATGTCAATTCATTACTCTACTCATTGTTTTACCTTGAAACAACCCCTAGCACATGCCAATTTTCATTTCCATCTAGGTTGAGCAACCCATATCCCAAATTATAAATGTTCTTGTGAGGGAAAAAAGAGAATGAGCTCGCCGACGATGCTTGGTATCTAAATCCCACCATCATAACTACAATATCAATCCCCACAAATTCTACCACATTATACCATAGTAAGCCAGCATAAAAACCTTACTTATGTGCATACTACTCTTGGTTGAGATGTGATGTTGAGTTAATATCACTAGAGGGTTCATTGCCACATCCACCAGCATGAGATATTAATGGGACGATGCTCATGCACCCCCACCTGACCCATTTCCCATTCGAGGAATGGTTTTACTTACTATTATTACTATCATCACAATGTAGTAATTATTGACAATTTGTCCCTTCGATGTTATATGTCTAACTCAATTATTACAATTTACATTAATTGTTGTTAATACTTTTATTTATTTATTTATTATTATTATTTTAAGTGCTTTTAATAATCAATGTTATTGTGCCAATATGTTATTTTAATCATTTTTTTAGAGTAATCTAACTAGGCCACAATTTTCCCCAGAAAATAGTGGAAATTCCGACATGATTTTTGCCAAAATCTAGTAGGAATTTGGGAAATCTGAGTTACAACTGTCAAGCTTCAAGATTTTGGGTGCCCAGGGGATTTTGATGGTGTTGAATCCATTTCCACCATCAAAAAAGTGATTCAAACACTCCTATAATCATATTTTTTGAAAAAAAAAATACTAGATTCCAACGATAAATAATTTTCTGAGCAAATTTGTAGCCTCAATAGACAACGCCTTTATTTTTTTAACTTTGCAAAATATAATTGTTAAAAAATTATATTGGTAATTAACATAAAGTTTACAATATTATTAAATATAAGAGTTTGTATATAAGATAATATTTCACTTTAAATTGATTAACAATGCATCTAAATTGATTAATAATAAGATATTTTTGAAAAATGTTATGATATAAAAGAGTAAATTAGAGATACGTAACAAGAAATTATATTAATATAAATAAATAATTTAAAGAATTGTTTAAATGATTTTTTTTTTTTAATTAATTTTAGATAGAAAATATATTCGAGAGTGATTTTGAAACGATAATAATGTTTTAAGAGTATGTGGTTTATTGGGAAACTAACTTAGAGAGTTGGAGTTATAATGTGTTTTATTTATAAAATAGAAGTTGAAATTAAATGAGTTTTAGTTGTTTTTATTTATTAAATTTAGACTAATTTTTTTTTGTTTTGGTATATTTGGCTTTATATTAATGATATCAAAGCATAGATGAATGGTACTGAGAATACTAATGTAGATGCAAAGGGACATAAAAAACAATTAGAGAGGAGAATCACTTAAAATGGAGTTAATCCTTAAGTAGACATTTATTTCTTTTTTTTTTCAAAACTTTAACTCAATCTTCCGAAGACATTTTGATCAAAGTAATATACAAATTATCATTGCTCACTAAAGGATATTCCTTATGAGATTATGAAGAAGTTGACTCATGAGCTTGTTTCAATAGACCCAAACAAGCATTATTATTCAATATCTGTGTGATTTTCGAAGGAGCATGGTCCACGCCAGAAGCCACTAGAGATGTTTGAGGCCTTGTGTCTTGGACCTTGTCCGCTGGATGGATTTCATCATCAACTTCTTCATCGCCCTTGTCTGACATAGAGGAGGCATTTCCCTCCATAGGATGAGGGTTGCAAGACTTCCAAATTTTATATATGGATTACAGATGTTCCGCTTCTATTGAGAACTAAACACCACACAAGAATTATGTAAGTGGCATGTTTGACGACATAGTTGACAACGAAAATAAGTATTCTCATAGTACATAAACAGGGTCTAGTGAAAATCACAAATTTTTAAATTAATTTGGTCTGAAAACCCTTTAATGATATCAATTTCTATGCAAATTCTGCCATAGGTGCATACACCAAGTTTCCCACTTGAAGCATCAATGGTAAGGCAACAACTCAGAGAGTCTCCAATGCCCTGAAAGATTGCGTAGTGCCACGAGTTAGCTGGAATATTAGGAAGCATAACCGATATTGGCATCTTTGTAATGAAAACTGTGGGTGGGTAAAAATATGGGAACAAATGGGTTAAAAACAATCCAACATTTCCCAAAAATCAGGGCCCTTTAGATAAAGCTTTATGCTAATCCTCTGGTTCCCCAAATAACACAATGAAGAAGCATTTTGAGCATAAAATAACCTTGTTATTCGTAGTCCATACAATATGGATCCATTGGTAGAGATCGACCGTGTGGGGCCAAAATACATTAAATTGACATATTAAGGTTGCCTCTGAATACAACTGATGAATATCTTCCATATATAATGAGATATTTCTACGGAAGGAACTTCCTTAAAATTTTCCACCAAAAACGACCAAGGAACTTTTTAGGATTGATATTCCTTCAGGGTGGGTAATCCAAGTGGATATCGGTGGCCACCCACCTATTCCATTTGGACCCGCACCATCAATTCTTGCAACTTTTCACATTCAGCACCACTTACTATTTTTAGCAGGTTTTCGGGTCCTGCACTCTCAGAGCCGTTTTGGGGCCTTAATGATCCAGGTGGATATTGGTGGCCACCCACCTATTCCATTTGAACCCCCACCATCAGTTTGTTTAGTTTTTAAGTTGCAGCACAACTTACTATTTTTAGCAGTTTTTCGGGTCCTGAACTTCCAGAGCCATTTTGAGGCCCTAAACGACGTTTTTTGGGAAAACTGACAGAAACATGGGTTTATGGACCGATGTTGCTCACATAAAAAGTTGTACTCCTCAGATAGATCTTTCTAACGAACTATTGAGCGCGTCAAACAAAGATCAGATGCCAAAGTTACGTCTCCGGGAAGTTGAAACACCAATTTACCCAAACGAGACCCACAGTTTTGGCGCTTCATCTCCTAGAGTTAGGTTTTTTTGACGTTTCAATTTTTCCATTGTTTATAAATAATAAATAGGCCCTCGAGCCTCATTGTAACATAGTTCAGAGGTCTGTAGCTGCCACATATTTTCTCGGAGATTCGCTACCAACACCCTAGCTATTTTATTTCCATTATGTTTGTAAGCATTTCTGTTAATTGATATTAATGAAATGAAGCCTTATTTCTGTTGCATCTCTATGTTTATGGTTATTTCTGTATTCTGTTGTGTTCCTGCATAAAATCCGGATCAATGGTATCAGAGTGGTTTTCTCTTTCTTTGTTTTTCTTTGCATGTCCCCAACGGGGTCGGGGTATAAGGAGTTAGGGCTCGATCTGGTTGAACCCTTGCAAGATCAGCCTCGCGAACCCCAACGAACTCCCATGGCTGAAGAGAAGAAAGGCAAGGGAGCAGGAGATCCTATCAAAATATTTCTCGAGGAGGCCCATGAGAAACAAAGAAACGCGATGATGGATAACTTTGCTCAGATCCTTCAACGACTTCCCACCTACGGCGCATCTACATCCAACAGCCACTCTGGAGGCGCCACTCCCTTCAAGGTACAGGTAAAATTTGACATTCCTGTATTTGAAGGCAAAATAGATGCAGACACCGTAGATAGATGGTTGAATTTGCTGGAAGGGTATTTCTTGGTCCATGATTTCTCTGACCGAGAAAAGATTATTTTTTCACTCCTCAAAGCCGCCCCCCATGTCAAAGACTGGTGGGAAACCTACTGTGAGCAAGAGGACGAAGGGGAACCCTCTCTATTCTCGGCCACACCCACTTGGAATTCATTCCGAGACGGCATCAACGAACAATATTACCCCGTGGGGATCTATGAGGACAAATACATCCAATGGACCACGCTGCGGCAACAAAGGGATCAAGATGTGCACGAACTGACGAATCTGTTCCACACCCTGCGCACAAAGTTGGGTATTAAAGATTTAGAGAGACATTTGGTGCTCAAGTACCGTGGCTGTCTACACAAACACATTCAGGAGGAAATGGAGTTCCTCGACATTACATCACTTGGCACGACATATCGCTATGCCGCCAAAATCGAGCAGAAATTTAAGCAGAAGAAGCGAGACTTTGGATCTGCGAATCCGAAAGGTGCCCCCGAACTGAAGAACAAGGGGCAAGGCCAAAAAAATGCGACCCAAAACAACACCACAAATCCAAAGAAGGACACAGGGAAATGGTGTGAATTTCATAATAGCCCCACTCACAGCACAAACGAGTGTCGGGCCAAATAGTCATTGGTGGTTGAACTAAAGGCACCTGAATCAGATGCATTTTATGATCCTGAGTCAGAACCAGAAAAAGGCAATGACAAAGGGAAGCAGATCATTGATGCAGATCCTAGTGCCATTGTTTCCACCACCAAGATCCAGAGGGAGGATCCAGAGGATCCAGAGGAGGGGGAGCGCCTCTTCCATTCGCAGATGTGGGTGAAGGGTTCTCCACTACAATTTCTTGTCGGTAGTGAAAGTCAAAAGAACCTCATTTCAGCAGAGGTCGTGAAGCGGCTCGGCCTACTGACCATAGCACACCTGCAGCCATATACCATCGGGTGGCTTCACCCAGGGAGAGATATCCGCATCTGCCAATAGTGCTGCCTTCCGTACAACATCAAGCCATTCACGGATGAGGTATTATGTGATGTTGCTCCTCTTGATGTAGCTGATGTATTATTGGGCCAACCATACTTGTGGAGGCGACATGTTGTATATGAGTCTAGGCCTTGTGCTGTTATTATTACTTTAGTAAATAACTTGTACAGGATACCAGAGGTAGTACTTCCTCCTGTCATCTCTTTGACTACTGCAAAACAATGCAGTAAGATTGTTTCCCAAACCAGGAAATTTATTTTCCTTACAACTCGCTCACGGGGAAAGAAGAATATTGTTGCCACAACCTTGAAACAGGGCACCCCTTCATGGCTGCAGTAGATGGAAAAATTCATGGAGGAATACGAGAACATTTTCTCCTCACTCACAGAGGTTCCTCTACACTGTCAGGAAAAACACTCCATTGATTTGACCCCCAATGCACTGCCGCCCGATGTTTCCATACCTCCTGCAAATACACATACAGAATCCACATATGTACTGTCTGAGGCCGATAAAGAAACCAAATTTACTAAACACATCCAACATTTCCGTCCACAGGTCCATGACATCTTCAACAAATCTAATACCCAGTTCAACAGAATTTGCCTCATCTCAGGGAGGATCTCAACGCAATGGGGACCATTGCTTCCTAAGGAGGGAGGAATGATCCAGGTGGATATCGGTGGCCACCCACCTATTCCATTTGGACCCGCACCATCAATTCTTGCAACTTTTCACATTCAGCACCACTTACTATTTTTAGCAGGTTTTCGGGTCCTGCACTCCGAGAGCCGTTTTGGGGCCTTAATGATCCTAGTGGATATTGGTGGCCACCCAACTATTCCATTTGAACCCCCACCATCAGTTTGTTCAGTTTTTAAGTTGCAGCACAACTTACTATTTTTAGTAGTTTTTCGGGTCCTGAACTTACGGAGCTGTTTTGAGGCCCTAAACGACGTTTTTTGGGAAAACCAGGAGCAACATGGGTCAATGGATTGATGTTTCTCACATCGAAAGTTGTACTCCTCGGATAGATCTTTCTAACGAGCTATTGAGCACGTCAAACGGAGATTGGATGCCAAAGTTACGTCCTCGGGAAGTTGAAACACCAATTTACCCAAATGGGACCCACAGTGTTGGTGCTTCATCTCCTACAGTTAGGTTTTTTTGACGTTTCAGTTTTTCCATTATTTTTCAATAATAAATAGGCCCTCGAGCCTCATTGTAACACCATTCAGAAGCCGCCACATCTCTTCTCAGAGATTCGCTACCAACACCCTAGCTATTTTATTTCCATTATGTTTGTAAGAATTTCTTTTATTTGATATTAATGAAATGAAGCCTTATTTCCGCTGCATCTCTATGTTTGTGGTTATTTCTGTATTCTGTTGTGTTCCTGCATAAAATCCGGATCGGTGGGTCGAGCATGGAAAACATATTTATAATAGAAAGTCTAAGAGGGGGAAGGCTTAACTATAGTCCCCCATTGTAGATGAAGAACCATGAAAACAATGACATCTTTACCAAAGTTGTAAATTGAGAGAGGATCAACATCATCCAACTGCTTACCTTGAAAAAACGGGCGTTGCATGCCTGAGGGAATACTCACTTGGACCTATAAATAAAACTTGAGATCTCAAACCAAATCTAAAAAGAAAACTCTAATGAGCAGTGATTTCCTAGAGGGAAGCTTGACAAATATCTGATAACAAGTTGGTGAATCTAAAACACAATCTCTATGGAGCATATCTGCAAGCAAAAAGGAAAATTCCCTTTGTGATATTTGAAACATGGAACCTTTCCACTCGACTGAAATGATAGTTTGTAATTAAATTTTATGTTTAAATGAATTATTATATTTTTTTTGAGCGAAAGAATTATGAATGGAAAAATATATTAAAAATATAGTTAAAGAATATAAAAAATAGGTTTAACGGAAAATTGGTTTTAAAGTATTTCCTTGATAGAAAAACGATTTAGAGAAGATTTAGGAAAAATAATATTGAATAATATAGAAAATGATTTATAAATATGTGATTTAGTAGAAAAAAAATTTAAAATTTTTAGAATTTTAATGTATTTTATTGAAACTTTAAGGATTGAAATGAAATTGCTTAATATTAAGTCCCTTTTTTATAATTAAATTTAAATATTCTTTTTGGATGGGGGATAAATTGTTTGTATTGTCTACAATATGAAGTACATGTTAAGTAATGAATTTTTGGGTTAGTCTGTCACTCGAATCTAACAAGACCCAAAATATCAACTTTTTCAAAAGAGTAGATGATATATTTCTTCGTGTTGATATAAAAACTAAACACTATGCCACATAGGCAATTACAAACTCAGAGATATAGAAAAAGAATATGAAGGCATAAGATGGAAATACATCAGTCAAGGAGATTTGTCCTACTTAGAAATGGTACAACATTCTTGCTTGATGGGGAGTCTTCAAAGGATTCCCATGAGGAGGAGACGTGTGAATCTGAAAAGACACATTCCTGATTGGATAAATTATTTGCAATTTTATTTCTATTTATTTTGTTATGAGTAGGGATGATCACCAGAATTAAAGGAAGAAAAAAATATGCTACTCGAATGAGTAGGATTTCAAGTCTCTGACTACGAGATATTTTTTTGATTTGGGTGCCATGTAGGATCTTGCAGATCATGTTAATAAAGGGTTGAAAACCTACCTCCACCATAAATTTGGTATAGCCTTGAGTCTGGGAAATCAATATTCCATCTTTTAGGGCTTTCAAATTATTCTGCATTATTACTATTATATCCCTTAAAGCTTGAATTCATATAAATAAGCGATCCCAAATGATCCATAAAGATACCTCTATAGTCTCCCTCGCCCGGGTTACCTTTTGAAGCGTTGTCAAAATTGAAATTTAGAAAATTAGGGGGAGGAGGGATCTAAGGTAATCATGTAATAGGAACTGTTGTAGGGCAAAGAGAGGGGGAAATCGTGTCCCTTGGAACAGGAAACCAACTCTAACAAAATAGGTCCTCCTCGCCTAAGGCCTAACAATCTTGATCTGACCAAGATTTTGCAACAATTGATTCCTTCGAATTCTTTTGAACTGTGATCCAAAGAGAGTCATGAGGGAGTGATTTTTGAATATGTGATCATTTATCTCTTTCCAAATAGAAAAAAACGAGGAATCTTGGAAGGAGAATCCAAATGCAGTTTAAGATAGGATTATTAAAAGCTTGAGCCCTCTAATTATTAAAGGTGTAAGGGATACTGGATAGATCGCGGTCTGATCTCTTTATGCTAGCTTCTAGACTTCCCATAAATGATTGGAATAGGGGAAATTATTGAAGAGATGGTTCACATTTTCAACTTTCCAAAGGCATAGCAAAAAGTGGGAGGGGCCCATATGATTACATTTCTAAATTTTGTCCTAGGTTAAGGTTTTCCCTTGAAATAGGAGCCATAGGAAGATGGAAAATTTCAACCATAGATTCCTTTGCTAAATGCAACTCTAGATGGAAAATTTTTACAACTATTTGAAACCCAATTCTAGGCTATAGGCCTCACGAATGGAAAAGGAATTGCTTGTAATATAACCCCACAAGATGAGTCTTTCCTAAATATTTTTCCAAAAAATTGACCAAATATCCTCCCTGGGCTTATGGTTCCATTCCCTCATAACTAATCACTATCTACATGCTTGATTTGAGTTAAAGCAATCCCAATAGTATTTGACTTTATGAAGGCCTTGGGAAGTCATTTGGAGGTGAAGATGCCTTAAGTTGTTTTGATCTTGGGATTATGGTATTTTTTCCATGAGTCCTCCCAAAACACAGTTGTTTTTCCATCATATATTTCCCAGAAGAAGTGTTTTTGTATCAAATGCATTCCTATTTTTACTCAATTCCAAAAGGAGCCTACTTGGGAAAGGGAATCCTTATGAGATTCCCAATAGAAATGTGATTTTCATATTTTCTCATCCAGATAAATTTCCAAATGTCTTGACCTCCTTAGATCCAACAACACCAAATTTTGGCTCCCTAAAATGTAGTTAAGGTTGAAGGATCTCTTAGCCCCAAACCTCACTTCAATTTTGGTTTACAGATCTTATCACAAGCCACAAGCGCCCATTATTTTTTCAAAATTTTCTCCTCCCCACAGGAAAGGATGTTGCAAGCTCTTGATTTAGTTAAGGATGGAGGGGGGGCCCATCAAATCAAAGCATAAATATATGGGCAAAACCTTTCGAACTGAATTGAGGAGTACTAGTCTTCCTTCCAAGTTTAGTGATTGGAAGGTTTAGTTGGTTAACTTGTTGTTGAATTTGCTAATGAGATCATCCCATAAAATAATTTTGAGGGAAATATCCATAAGTGGTGGCCCCAAGTATATTGCTAGATTGTTGATTTGGAAACCAAGCGCCTTTCTAATATGTTTTGCACAACCAAAGGAATATTTCCATACCTGTGGTGAGAGATAATTCCTCCAGAATTTGATAAAATCCTTTGACTTCTTGAAAATTTGGAACGCCCACACTCAAAATATCATCCACAAATTATTGGTGCGATAGACAAAGTTCATCACCAAATAGATGCAATTATTTGATTTTTTTCTCCTCAATTGTTGGTTTGAATGCCTGACCAAGACCCTTCACTGCTATAATAAAGATAAAATTTGACATCAAATCATCGAATACCACGAGTAGGAGATCCATTTAGAAAAATAGAGAAGAAAGATGAAGAGATAAATTTCTTGATCAAAAACATCCAGACAGGGTCGAAGCCAAAGGAATGAAGAATACCAAAGAGATAGCTCCAATTGAATTTATTAAACTGCTTAAAGAGATCAGGTTTTAGAAGCATGCAGGTTTCTTGAGGGATTTTAAAGAGTGAATGGTTTCATGTGCAATCATTATAATATCCAAAATTTGATTCCCCTCCACACAACCAATTTGTTCCGTTGAAATGAGCTAAGGCAGGATGGGTTTGAGGTGATTGGATATTATTTGATGATCACTATGTAAATTAGATTACATAAAGCCATGAGATGAAACCACTAGGGTCCTTGGCTTTGTATTTTTTGGGAACTAAAATGAAAAAGGTAGTTTCAATAGCTTACAATATGGTTTTCAATCACCTTGATTCCTCCGCTACTTTCCAAATATAGTGTTTGATTGTTGACCAAGAGGCGTAAAAAATATCAGTAGTGAAGCCGTATGGTCTTGAAACCTTTTTTCGTGGTGTATAATTTAACTACCTCTTCCACTTCTTCGATATATATCTATATTCAAAGTGCCACATTTTTCTCTTTGGTAACCAGAAGTGGAATGAGTTGAATTATTTTATGTGTAACCTTCGAGTGGTCCAACATGGGGCATATAATAACTCTTTATAATATTGAACCAACACATTAGCCATGTCCTCATGATCCTAAACCTTGACACCTACTTGGCTTTGTAGTGAATAAATATGATTATCGTGGTGATGCTAAAGCATTTAACTGTGGAAGAAACCAATATTTCAATCCTTCCTCATCAATATAATTCTATATTTTTGTTTCCAAAGTATTTCTTATTGTTTCCTTCTTTCTTCAAGAAGAGTAGGAGTGTGTGCTTCCTATTATATGAGGTCACTTGATATTTCTTGCTAAATGGATTCCTATTGGATGTGCTCCATTTGGGATTCTAGTTTTTTTTTTGTCCTTAATGTTGTTCTCGATTTTTTCCTTACTCTAGGGTTTGCGCTCATGTTTAATGTTCTTTAGCTTATTTTTAGTCAGAACATGGTTGATCCTTCCAATTTGGCTAGTTCATCCCGCCAATCCTTGATGATGGATTGGAATTTTGGATGTTGGAGATAAAAATTCTCTAGGAGAAAAGGCGTATTTCTGGGGAGATACTTGATTTCAATGCCTAATTTGATTGAATAGTCACTCAAGCCATGACTAGGGAGGATGGAATCCTCCATGAAAATGTCCGTGGAAATGACATTTTTAGGGAGATACCTATTCATCCTTGAAACTATTTTGTAGGAGCTATCTCTACGATTTTTCCAAGTATAAGTTCCATTGATGGTGCTAAACTTGACCAAATGAGAATCCATGACACCTTGGACGAGGCTTGATTTTGCTTCTAGCATTCTAACACTGCCCGTATTTTCTTCTAAATATTTTATCAAATTTAAATAACCCTAGAATCCAATATGTTGGGAAGATGAGAATACCAAGCTGCTTGATGGAGTTAACTTAAATGAGGCTTTTCTCTGGGTAGTGAACGGTCATGGACATTTGAAAGAAAACAATTTTCTAATGATCCTATAAGCTAAAATTATATAGTGGGAAATCTGAAAGAAGAAAACATGTTAAGGATGGATACCTCTTTAGAGTGTTAGATGATAGGTAGACCTCTGGATTGACCTTGGGAATTAGAGTAATTTATTGTCATCCTTGACCCCATTTGTTTTTCATCTTGCATACAACTTCACAGGAATTTTTAGTTTCCTAAATCATCAAGAAGGTTGGATGTTTTGTGAGTGACTTGTCTTTGATAATCCTTTGTTTACCCTTTCAATAAAGTCCTATAATATTCCATGATATTATATTCATGTGGGATATGAGTTGGTGGAGAGAAAAACCTTTGAGGTCAACTTTATTCTACCTGAGTCAACAAGAATGTTGCCCAATTATTCTAGATTTTTTTTATTGCTCTTACGGCATTTTCTCTTCTCATCCTTGTGTTTCTTTGTAGTATCCTTCATAGGTTGGACATAAACCCCTAAGGGATTGGGACGAGTTTTTCCTACTAACGTTTAACATAGTTACTGATCGAACGATAACTTTACCGATTACCCATTTTTTTGAGGTAGAAAAAAAATATATATCTGATTTTAAAAAGTGTTGATTTAGAATACACCTTTTTTTTTAGCATATTTTTGACACTTGAAATTTTCTTATGTATCGAGTATGAACATTTTTTTAAAAATGTTAATGATTTTCATGTTGATTTTGAAAAGTGTTGATGCAACATCAACCCCTTTTTTTAGATGGCCTATTTTTTACACTATAAATTTTCTAATGTATTAAATGAGGATAATTTTTTTTAAATGATGGTGATTTTCATGCGGATTTTGAAAAGTGTTGATGCATCATCAACTTCTTTTTTTAGAGGGATTATTTTTTACATTTTAAATTTTCTAATGTATTAAGTGTGGATATATATATTTTTTTAAACGTTGGTGATTTTCATGCGGCTTTTGAAAAGCATGAACATTTTTTTTAAGGCATGTTTTTGACACTTTAAATTTTATGTCCTCAGTATACACATTTTTTTTAAAACATTGATTATTTAACCATTTTTCAAGTTGTCTTAATCCTCTTCTTGTTTTTCATCCTAAGATGTTTGCTTTTTAAGGTTTTTCCAAACATGCCTTGCGACGACCCTTAGGCCCCCCACTTGATCGGGGACGATTATGGGGGGCGGGGGGGGGCTGAGGGTCGTTGCAGGGCCAGCGGAGACGCTTGAGCTGCCGTAGGGCTGGTGAAAGGACTTGAATTGGGCGCCTTCGTCGGTCATGCAACGACCCTCAAACCCCAACTTGACCGGGGTTGATTCTTGGAATCGACCCTGGCCAGGTAAGGGCTTGAGGGCCACCACAGGGCCGATGGAGGGGTTAGGCCCCTCTCTCAGCCCTGCAGCGGCCCTTAAGCCTCGGCCTAACCAGGGTCAATTCGACCCTAAGGTGCCTACCTTCTTGAGGTCGGTTCAACCCAATCCATCGGCCAGACCTCCGATGACCCTCAAGCCCCTACCTGACCGGTGTCAATTCTGGGAATTGACCCTAGCTAGGCAGGGGCCTGACAGTCACCATAGGGTCGGCGGAGGGGCTTCTGCCACAGGGCCAACAGAGGGGCCCAGGCCAAGCCCCTCCACCAGCCCTGCGAAGACCCTCAAGTGCCTAGCCGAGGACGTCATTTTTTTTTCAATTAATTAAAAAAAAATTAATTATTTTTTTAAATATTTTTAAATCTTAAATTTTTTATAATATATTGTTTTAATTTTATTTTTTATTTTTTAATTTATTTTTTAAATGTATTTTTTTAATTTTTGCAACTTTCGATGGGGTAGATTCTTTGATTGAGTGGCCAAAAATTTGTCCATAGTAGACATGTTTGAATGTTAACGTTTCGAGTTTATGACAAGACCCATCGTCATGACAATGGGTCTTGTTGTAGACTCGAAACGTTGACCTTCAAACATGTCTACTGTGGAGCAATTGTCGTCCACTTAATCAAAGTATTTTTTTAATGTTATTATTATTATTATTATTTTAATTTTAATGTTTTTTTTTAATATTTTAATGTGTTTTTTTTTTAATATTTATTTTTTGTCTATTTTTAAATTTATTTTCTTAAGACTTTTTATTTTATTTTTTATTCTTTTGGGATTCTTTTTTATTCTTTTTTTTATGTTTTTTTTTTTTTTTAAATCTTTACCTTAAAAAAAAAGGCTTTATTCTTTATTTTTAATGTTAAATTTTTTAATTTTCCCTTAAATTATATATATATATATATATATATATATATATATATATATATATATATATATATATATATATATTTATTTGTGTGTTTTTTTTATAATCTCATTATTGATGATGAACCATAACAAGTTGTTCGAAATGCGTCAACCCTAAAAACTACTTTGTGATTTATCCGAAAGATATTTTGTATATTTTTTTATGTTTTAATATATTTTTATTTATTAATTATTAAATTTTTAAACCTTTTGTTTTGTTTTTATTTTTTTATTTTTTTTATTTTTTTTTAACTTTTAATTTTTGTTTTGTTTTGTGTTTTTCATTTTTGTTTATTTATCTATTTATCTATTATTATTATTATTGTTAATTTTTTTTGTTGGGGTCCGTGTCGATCCTCGACTAGTAACCCGACTCCATTATGCGTCAATTTGATAGCTGATTTAAAATTTTCATTATAATGGATTAAGTTTGCCCCTACAGTGTGTCAATTTCATGGTTGATTTTTAAGATTTCATTGCAATAGGCCGAGATCGTCTGTACATTGCATGTTAATTTGAAGGTTGATTTTTAATTTTTCGTTGCAATGTGTCAAGTTGTCATAGGCTAATTTTTTTTTTTTTTGGAAGCTTGGAAGGACTGTTTCATTCATTTTCTTCAAAAAGACAGGGTACATCCATAATTCGAATGGTTATGTGGCCTCAAACTACCCAGAGGGAAACCAAATCTGTTGGCCACCTAACTGCATTATAAGCCATCCAAAAACAAAAAAGTTTAATACTTTCTAGCAAAGATATATAGGTATGAGTATCTTTAAGCCTTTCTAAAATATATATAAATAAAACAAGATATCATAGTCAGCTAGTGTGTATTTCAAAAGCACCTACACATTCATCTTGAGAAGAAATATAAGATAAAATTGATTTGCATACCTCTTTTTCATGCACATACTTGGCTAAAGTTTCCTTGCCAACATGGAGTTGAGTCTCCATCTCATGGAACCTTGCTAGGTTTTCATTTGAAATATGGAGCTGAGTCGCCATCTCATGAATCTTTTCAAGAAGCTCTTTCTTCTCCTCCTTCATGGCTATCAACTACTCTTTAAGTATAATTCTCCCTCTTATCTTCATACATCTCTTACAACATATCATTCATGATGTAGAGCTTCTGAAACATCTCTTTATTAAAGAGTTTTGCTAAGGAAGATTGACTAGAAACATCAATTAATGAAGCTGCCATTACACTTGCAATGCATAAAATGCTTCTTTGTTGTGATTTGAGAACTGAGCTCTTAATCTTGACCTTATATTCACACACATAAACTTGCACACAGTTAAACTCTCCTTGCACAAATACAAAACCAATAAATAATTCTTCTTGCTAACCTTGGCTAAAATGAGCTAAACTATGCTCTGATACCAACTTGATCTGAATATGGGAAAACTAGTTTTGTTGTGCTAGCTCCCTCATCAGTTAAATAAATGTGTTTAGGATCATCACAAATTAGTCAGTGTTCAAATTTGCAACATGAAACAGTGAAATTGGCATCCAAAAAATGGCACCTAGAAATGGCTACCATGGAGGCTTTTGATTTAATTATTTCTTAATTAAATTAGAAGAAATGTATGTCAAATTTATTTATCCCTTAAATAAATTGGACAATAAATTGTAATTTTATCTCATAATCACTTGTAATAGTTAACTGAGCGTGATAGACTCAGTTAGCTCATGAAATTCGAGTTGAGGGTGGTTGGTGAGGCATGTAGAGTGATTCTATTTGTTTTAGAGTCCAAGTTGCAATTAGTGTATTAGTTTAATGCATGAGAATTCATTTAACTCAATTAAGTGAATTAAAGTCAGTCTAACTAGTTGTAATTGATTGTTGCATTAGTGAGAGGTCAAGTGAATTAAATCAGATTTAATTCACATGCAGTGATATGTCAAGTCACTGATGATTTACTATTAATAGCTGCATGCATGTCAGTTCTAATGAAGACCCAATTGAGACAGAGGTTAAAGGGAAGTTATGTATTAGTTGTATTTATAGAAAATTTCCCGGGCACAATTATATACACCATAGGATTCCCGTGATGTATTGCGCAATCAAAGAAGGCTAATTATCCTAATTAATATGGATTAATTTCCTAGGTATTGTGTGAGCAAGGAAGGCTGAAGACAGGCTGAGAATTGGCTAAGTGTTGGACTAATTTTGTCTGGATCAGTGTGAGACAGTCAGGATAGTGAAACAAACTCTTCTTAGAAGAGTGCATTGTATTGTTTCATGATTCCTTGGTTCATTATACAATAGAGATAGAGGGGTTTTGAGCAGCAAGCTTTGCCCAAGAAAAAATATCTTGTGTCGTGGATTGATTTTCTTTCTTTTACTTGGTGTGATTGTGCGATCGTGTTTATTTTCCGTAATTAATTTGTAGAAGGATTCAATATATTTATTTAGCATATCGCATGATCGGATTGAATCCATTGGTATACATATTGTTTGTATAATTTCTACATGGTATCAGAGCGCTGGAAATCACAATAGTGGGGAACAATTTGAATTTGTGTTGAACAATATTCAAACTTGCAGATACTTTCTTTGGAGCGACAAGCGGATCAAGATGGCTTTCAATGGATTAAGATTGGAATATGCACTTGAGGGAAGTTATAATTATATCGCATGGAAAGAAAGAATGGAGGTTGTTTTGGAGGACAAAGGGTTGAAAGAATTCATTGATAATGATATTCCCAAGCCCGCAGCGGAAAACGATACTCTTCTTGATGCTTGGAAAAAGAAGGTAGCAAGGGCGAGGAGGATCTTATTAGAGGGAGTTCGAGATCACATTGACTCAAGTATCCATGGCAAGGTGAATCCATATGAAATGTGGAAGGCCTTGACAGACCTGTTTCAGAACAACAATGACCAAAGGAAGTTGGCGTTGAAGGACAAGCTCAGGAAAATAAAGAAGGAGGTGGTGAAGTTCACTCAATGTCGAGATGAGCTTGGAAGTGTTGGTGTGACTGTAGCAGATGATGACTTGGTGAGCCTAGAACTTGTAGGCCTTCCCAAGAGCTGGCATAGTTATCAGGACTCTTTCAATGGGAGGGAAAAGTTACCATATTGGGAGCAACTTTAGTCAGATTTGGTACAAGAAGAATTCAGGAGGAATACCAGGGATGGATCCTAATCCAAGACTAATGACGAGGAAGATTGTGCCTTGGCTGGTAAGGCAAAGAAGGCCAAGGGAAAGAAATCCCAAGGTGAAGCGAGAAATAAATACTTGTCCAAGATCATATGTTTTCACTATTACGAGCATGGGCACTATGCTACAAATTGTCCACAGAAGAAGGCAAGAAAGAAGGAGCCTGTAGTTGCAGCACGTGAAGCATTGAATTCATAGTTTGAGCTTGATTTTACTCTCATTGCATGCATGGCCAACACTGTAATGGGATGCATGTGGTATTTAGACAACGGTGCCTCGTTCCATATGATGGGGGGTAGAGATCTATTCAGTGAATTGGAGGAGAAAGACCTCCAGTAGAGCATAGAGTTTGGAAATGAATGTTGAGATTGCAACAAGATGATGAGATTAGTGGAAAGGAGTCGCCTTCACTAAGTGGGCTCGCAGGCTATTTTTGGCGCAAAGTCTATTTTTAGACTATGTCTATTTTTAGACATATGGATCATGTTCTATGAGTTGCAGGATGCTATTTGTGGATGGTTGGTCAAGTCGGAAAAATAGATGGACTTCTATTTTTAGACATATTGGGCGGAATCTATTTTTAGATTGCCAGTCTAAAAATAGATATGTCGAATATTATTAGTTCTTAATAATATTTGGACTCTAAACATTATCTTATTCTCTTGGAGCACTTCAGTTAAGTGCACAGATGTGGCACATGCAGCTGACAGAAGGAATTACACTATTCCTAGGGGTTAAGTGGAGCTATTGCATGGATACTTCAGTTAGAACTCATGTGACAGAGTTTGGTGGAGTTGATTGAGGAAGTTAGTGGAGTTGTATTCAGTTTAACTAATCTAAACATAGTTGAGCTATTTGTATCTAGTTTAACTGATTGATGCAATTAGTGAGAGTGGTGTGAATTAATTATTAATTAATTCACTAATTATAAACTCATTAATCAACTAAAGAATGCATCAGTTAACTTCAGTGCATGGACATTTTCAGTGGAGACCAGTGCAGAAATAGGTGAAAGAGCAGGTTAACTATCAGTTGTGACTATGCAGTTGCTATTCGCAACACACAGATAGGTGGAGAAGCCCATGAGGATTTTGCAGTACAAGCCAGGTGGTTTATCTATTTAATGAAGCCATCCCATAGCATTGAAAATGCAATAGAGGCTGGCTATCAAGTGGCAAAAGATTGGAGCATGTGTTTTGCTAGATCTAGCTTGATAGTGTGTAGCAATTGAGGGTGTGCATGAGAGCTTGTGAGGAGCTTTTGTACTATGATTGTAACATGATCTCCATGACATATAATATACAGATAGTTGGGGTTTTCAGCTTTAAGCTTTCCCATTAAATACTGTGTTCATATGTGTGATTGTTTGTGGTTTTAATGTGTGCATGCAATTGATTTTATTTCTGCATGTAATGATCAATGGTAGAAGAGATTCTGTATTATGCATGAAGCTAAAATAGTGTGTGATCAGGAGAATCTCGGTGAATAATATATTAGTTATTCAAATTTCTACATGGTATCAGAGCGATATTGATCATTGGAGCAATTGCAAAACATTGAAGCGGTTGAGTTTTGTGCTGGTGGAATTCGAATTTGTAGCAGTGTTTTCTTGGTGTCGAAGTTGAGATGTCTTTCAACGGATTGCAATTGGAGTATGCCCTTGAGGGCAGCTCGAATTATATTACATGGAAGGACAGGATGGAGGTGGTGCTAGATGACAATGGGTTGAAGGAGTTCATAGATGCATAAATTCCAAAGCCTACTTCTAGTGATGCTGCTGTACTTGACGCATGGGAAAAGAAGATAGTAAAGTGTCAAGGATTTTTATAGAGAGATGGACCATAGTGTCCAAATTTATATGGTAAGGCTTCTCCATACTTAATGTGGAAAGCCTTATGTGGAAAGCCTCGACAGATGATTCAGCAAGAGTGACCAGAGGAAGCAGTGCTCAAGGATAAACTCGTGAACATAAAGATGTGCAAAGGCTATTAAAGAGGCCTGATGTGAACGAAGTTCATCCAATGCAGGGATGAGCTGGGAAGTGTGGGGGTTACTGTTGATGATGAGGACTTGGTGAGCTTGGCTCTCCTTGGGTTTCCGAAGAGTTGGCATTCCTATCAGGACTCTGTCAATGGTCGAGAAAAATTTCCAGGATGGGAGCGACTTTGGTTGGATCTTGTGCAAGAGGAGATAAGGTGGAGTACCAGGGACGGATCGTCATCAAAGAACTCTGATGAAGAGAATTGCACTTTGGCTACCAAAGCAAAGAAGGGGAAGAGTAAGAAAGCTTATCAATCTGGTGCGAAAGGAAAGAAGCAAGACATGTCCAAGGTGAAGTGCTTTCACTGTCACCAACATGGACATTATGCCACAAATTGTCCACAGAAGAAGAAAATAAGCAGGCTGATGGGACTGCAGCTGGAGAGGCCTTAGCCTCGCAGTTTGAGCTGGATTTTTCGCTGATCGCATGCTTGGTCTCAAGTATGACGGGATCAGTGTGGTTTCTGGATAGTGGTGGGTCTTTTCACATGACAGGACATCGAGATTTGTTTACTGATCTAGATGAGAAAGATCTTGGAGTGCACATCGAGATGGGCGATGATGGTAGATACAGTGCGACCGGTATCGGTACCATTTCCTTTGAGAGGGAGTCTGGTAAACCCTTCGTATTGAAGGAAGTGATGCATGTTCCAAGATTGAAGAAGAATCTTACCTCTGTGGCGATGTTAGAAGACAAGGGATATGATGTTGTCTTTAGCGAAGGAAAGGATTTCCTGCGCAATAAGGCAACTGGTGAGACCCGGAGGATAGGGGTTCGAGTTAATAAATTTTATTAAGAAGCAATGGCAGGCAAGGCAGAAGGAGTGGTGAGCCGGGATGATGGCGAGTTGTGGCACCGGAGATTGGGCCACCTTCACCATGGAGCTTTGAAGATACTGCAGCTGATTTCTATTGGGCTTCCTAAAGGCACCCTTGTGCAGTCATATCAGTGCAAGGAGTGTACCTTGGGAAAATTTGTGAAATCCACCTTTCACGAGAAGGATAGTCACGCCACGACGATCCTTGAGATAATTCACACAGACGTGTGTGGACCTTTCTCAGCAGCTTCGACAATAAAGCATAGGTATTATGTGATATTTGTTGATGATTTTTCTCGTAAGTGCTGGATCTTCTTCATCCAGAAGAAGAGCGAGACATACTCAAAGTTCTGTGAGTTCAAGGCACTGGTTGAGAAAGAATCGGGGAAGCAGGTGAAGGCTCTGAGGAGCGACAATGGTGGTGAATTCATCTCTGGCGAATTCAGACTTTTACGGTGCGGAAGAGATTCAAAAAGTAGCAACTCATAACTCACGGCGGAACGGGTTCTTTGGCGGAAGAACGGAGATGATCGTGGGTCACCCCTGCCCAGCGTCCAGCACATGATGGGTTTACCACATTCTTGTGGTGAGCTGTGCAATACTGCAGTATATGTGTAGAACCGTTGTCCTCACAGGATACTTGGCATGAGTACACCCGAGGAGGCATTTTCTGGTAAGAAGCTTGATATTTCCCATTTGAGGATTTTTGGTTCACCTGTTTACATTCACGTGACGAAGGATTCCAGAAAGAAGCTGGAGCCGACTGCGGAGTTTGGGATATTTGTGGGGTACACTGATACGCCCCACAACTATTGTGTGTATTTTCCAAACGGTCGCAAGACTGTTGTGCGACGGGATATCAAATTTCAGGAGGAGAAATCCATGAAGTGTTTGGCAGAGAGGGAGTCACACTTGCATGCGGATGAGGAGCTATTAGTTCCTAAGGATGAGTCTCGGGGATGTAGATCAGCCACAAGATGAAGTTCATGGAGTGGAAGAAACCACTCATGCGGCGCCCGTCATCGAGAGAGGCGGAACGCATCGAAGCTGGCGGCCCGGCTCAAGATGAGAAGAAGGTTGTGAGGAGCACCTACATCACGAAGTTGTGACGAGACGGTACCTGATCGATATCTTGGATACATGGCTCTTGTGAGTCAATGTGTTGTGACGGAGCCATCCTCTTTTGAGGAAGCTGTGGAGGAACCCGCATGGGTTGATGCCATGATCGAAGAATATGATTCGATCATCAGGAACGGTGCATGGGAGATTGTCCCAAGACCGGTTGGGAAATCAGTTGTAGGTTCGCGATGGATCTACAAGGTGAAGCAGGCGGCTGACGGGAGTGTGGAGAAGTGCAAGGCGAGATTTGTCGCCCGTGGCTTCTCACAGATCGAGGGGATTGACTATGAGGAGACTTTTGCACCTGTCGCAAGGTACTCTTCCATACGGACGATCCTTGCTCTCTCAGCGCAGATGGGGTGGCACATTCATCGGATGGATGTGAAGACTGCGTTCCTCAATGGAGTTATTGAGGAAGAAGTGTACATAGAGCAGCCTGAAGGTTTTGAGATCTTCAGCAGTGAGTCGCATGTGTGCCGACTCAAGAGAGCACTGTATGGGCTGAAGCAAGCACCTCGTGCTTGGTACACTCGGATAGACAGCTACTTCACCGGGCTTGGATTCTCCAAAAGTGAGGCGGATCCAAACCTGTACCAGATTGTGGTGGAGGGGAAGCTGTTGATCATCGTACTGTATGTAGATGATCTGATTTTGACTGGCGATGAGCAGTTGATACTTTCATGCAAGGAGGATCTTGCACGAGAGTTTGAGATGAAGGACGTGGGCATCCTTCATTATTTCCTGGGATTGGAGATTTGGCAGCGCAGCGGAGGACTGTTTGTTTCTCAGGGCAAGTATGCCCGGGAGATTCTGGAGAGGTTCAACATGCAAGGCTGCAAGCCTGTTGACACTCCTCTTCCTGGAGGTTGGAGGAAGGAGGATGCTACTTCAGCGGAGGTAGTGGATGCCACTGTTTATCGACAGTTGGTGGGGTCGCTTATGTATCTGGTCAATACACGACCCGACATATGCTATGCTGTTAACCAACTTTCACAAGCTATGGTTAAGCCTACCAAGCTCTTATGGAAAGCGGGGAAGCATGTATTGAGATATCTCAGAGGCACATCGGGATATGGATTGTGGTACAGACAGTCGGATGAGGTGAGGCTATATGGCTTCATGGATCCAGATTGGGCAGGGAGCCCAATGGACAGAAAGAGCACATCTGGAGGAATTTTCAATATCGGGTCAACAACAGTTTCTTGGTACGGCGGAGCGGATCGCGTGGCACTCGGTTCAGCGGAAGCTTTGGAGTATATGTGACAAGTTTGGTACATGCGAGGCCTATATGGATGAGGAAGATCTGGTCGGGTTGTTCAGTTCCCTTGGAGCCTACTGTGATTTATTGTAATAAATAGAGTTGCATTAAACTCTCGGCTAATCCAGTATTTCATGATAGATCCAAACACATCGACATCAGGTACCATCATATCAGAGATTGTGTGCAGCGGAGAATCATGTTACTTTCATACATTCCCACGGAGGATCAGGATGCTGATATCTTGACGAAGGCGCTCACCAGGAGCAAATTTGAATACCACAGAGGCAGGATAGGGGTTTCAGATAATCCATATCTTGTTGAGAGGGAGTGTTGAAAATGCAACAAGATGATGGAGCTTAGTGAAATGAAGTCGCCTTCACTAAGTGGGCCCGCAGGCTATTTTTGGCGCAAAATCTATTTTTAGACTATGTCTATTTTTAGACATATGGATCATGTTCTATGAGTTGCAGGATGCTATTTGTGGATGGTTGGTCAAGTCGGAAAAAATAGATGGACTTCGATTTTTAGACATACTGGGCGGAATCTATTTTTAGATTGCCAGTCTAAAAATAGATATGTAGAATATTATTAGCTCTTAATAATATTTGGACTCTAAACATTATCTTATTCTCTTGGAGCACTTCAGTTAAGTGCACAGATGTGGCACAGGAGCTGACAGAAGGAATTACGCTATTCCTAAGGGTTAAGTGGAGCTATTGCATGGATACTTCAATTAGAACTCATGTGACAGAGTTTGGTGGAGTTGATTGAGGAAGTTAGTGGAGTTGTATTCAGTTTAACTAATCTAAACATAGTTGAGCTATTTGTATTCGGTTTAACTAATTGATACAATTAGTGAGAGTGGTGTGAATTAATTATTAATTAATTCACTAATTATAAACTCATTAATCAACTAAATAATACATAAGTTAACTTTAGTGCATGGACAGTTTCAGTGGAGACCAGTGCAGAAATAGGTGAAAGAGCAGGTTAACTATCAGTTGTGACTATACAGTTGCTATTTGCAACACACAGATAGGTGGAGAAGCCCATGAGGATTACGCAGTACAGGCCAGGAGGTTTATGTTATTTAATGAGCCATCCCATAGCATTGAAAACACAATAGAGGCTGGCTATCAAGTGGCAAAAGATTGGAGCATGTGTTTTGCTAGATCTAGCTTGATAGTGTGTAGCAATTGAGGGTGTGCATGAGAGCTTGTGAGGAGCTTTTGTACTATGATTGTTACATGATCTCTATGACATGTAATATATAGATAGTTGGGGTTTTCATCTTTAAGCTTTCCCATTAAATACTGTGTTCATATGTGTGATTGTTTGTGGTTTTAATGTGTGCATGCAATTGTTTTTATTTCCGCATGTAATGATCAATGGTAGAAGAGATTCTGTATTATGCATGAAGCTAAAATAGTGTGTGATCAGGAGAATCTCGGTGAATAATATATCAGTTATTCAAATTTCTACAATGACGTGAGGTATAAAGCTACTGACATAGGTACAATTACCTTTCAGAGGGAGAATGGTTCCCATCTCAGACTAGCATATTTTTTGTATGTTCCACGCCTAAAGAAGAATCTTGTCTTTGTAGCGGTATTGGAAGACCATGGCTATGAAGTGATATTTAGAAAAGGAAAAGTTTTCCTTAAACACATAGCCATGGGACAGGTGAAGCAGATCGGTTCCAGAGTCAAGAACCTGTATGTTCTCGAGGTTAAGGATGCATGCAAGGCTTTCAGGAGCAAAGAAGTGGTTAGTGACTAGGTGGTTGAGAGGGAGAAATTATCTCTCAACATGCAGCCTTAGAAGCAGTCTCACAAGGTTGGGGAGAAGCAAAAATTGGATAAGTAGAGAGGAGACTGAGTGGAAGAGTCCACTCAAGAAGAGACCTCCAAGAGGGGGAAATTTCGAGCTGGAAGGCCAGAGGGAGTACATGCAGCTATACCTCCAGGTGTGAGGTGGGGTGATGTGCAGAATTAATCCCAAGAAGAAATTGGGCAGGGTTCATTGAGATGGTGTGTCTCATGGATCAAACCTGGATATGAGGAGCCCACAGTACAACAGTAGTAGGAAGGATCAGTTAGATTGATGTAGTTATATGTTAGGAGGAAAAAAATCAGAGTGATAGGTGTCGGATATTGGAGTGCATATCATAGTTGGCAGCAGTGCATAGTGCATGGATGCAAATATCAGCAGTGCAAAGAGTCTAGTAGACATGTGCAGTAGGATCCAACAGTCAGAAGACTTTGATGACATGTGAATTATAATGATTCAGCAGTTTGGAGGCTATTCAGTTTTAGGAGAGTTGCACGTGCGAACAACACTAGGAAGCGTTGCATGCAAGAACATTCCAAAGGTATCGGATCAGGATAGATTGATTCCTTTATTGTTGAGAGGGAGTGTTGAAATTTGCAACAAGAAATAGTGAAATTGGCATCTAGAAACAACATCCAGAAAATGGCACCCAGAAATGGCTACCATTGAGGCTTTTGATTTAATTATTTCTTAATTAAATTAGAAGAAATGTGTGTCAAATTTAATTATCCCTTAAATAAATTGGACCATAAATTGTAATCTTATCTCATAATCACTTGTAATAGTTAATAGAGTGTGATAGACTCAGTTAGCTCATGAAATTTGAGTTGAGGGCGCCTGGTGAGGCATGTAGAGTGATTCTATTTGTTTTAGAGTCCAAGTTGCACTTAGTGTATTAGTTTAATGCATGAAAAATCAGTTAACTCAATTAATTGAGTTAAAGTCAATCTAACTAGTTGTAACTAATTGTTGCACTAGTGAGAGGTCAAGTGAATTAAATAAGATTTAATTCACATGCAGTGATCTGTCAAGTGACTGATGATTTACTATTTATAGTTGCATGCATGTCAATTTTGATGAAGACCCAGTTGAGCTAGATGTTAAAGGGAAGTTATCTACCAGTTGTATTTATAGAAAATTTCTCGGGCATAATTATATACACCATAAGATTCCCATGATGTATTACGTAGTCAAGGAAGGCCAATTGTCCTAATTAATAGGGATTAATTGCCTAGGGATTGCGTGAGCAAGGCAGGCTGAGAATTGGCTAAGTGTTGGATCAATTTTGTCTGGATCAGTGTGAGACAGTCAGGATAGTGCAACAGACTCTTGTGAGAAGAGTGCATTGTATTGTTTCATGATTCCTTAGTTCATTATACAATAGAGATAGAGGGGTTTTGAGTAGCAAGATTTCCCCAAGAAAAAATATCTTGTGTTGTGGATTGGTTTTCTTTCTTTTACTTGGTGTGATTCTGCGATCGTGTTTATTTTCTGCAATTAATTTGTAGAAGGATTCAGTAAATTGCTTTAGCATATCGCATGATCGGATTGAATCCATTGATATACATATTGTTTGTATAATTTCTACAACCAGTTATGTGGGGGTTTATGTGTCAAGTTTAGCGTCTTTTATGAGAAATTTCTTAAGTAAAATAGTTGTTAAAAACACATGTAAAAAAATAAATTGCAGAAAAATAACACACAAAAAACACATTACACAATAGCTGATAACAGAGTTCATCCCTCCTGGGCTACATCTCCATGGACCTGCTTCAACTGGATAGACCCTCTTTGGATTAATAGTCAATTCTATGATTACATGCACCTACAGTGCTCCAATGAATTTGCAACATGCTCCATTGGATTTAGAAGATCCAAAAACCTCAAAATAGACTCTTGAAGCTTTAAAAATGGTATTCAAATGGTCTAGGCATGACCCCCCTCTCTTGGTGGCCCTAGGCTTCTTTAATATTCAAAGTGGAAAAGTCACTTACAAAAGTGCTCCAACACCTATGCAACCTACTCCATCATGCTCAGAGCATCAAAATCATCTAGGAATGACTTTTCTTGAGCCAAAATTGGTCGAAAAATGATCCAGTTATGCCTCATTCAATTATGGCCTAGGAAACCTCCGCTAAAAGTGGAGAAAATCCAGTTGGAGCAGCTAATTTTGTAGGTAGCACAGAAATTGGGGGATCTTCCAAACATGCCGCCAAATTAAACTGGGGTTTAATTAAGTGATGGGGTTTAATTAAGTGATAAGCGAAGATTAAATGGAGATAAGTATGGGTTTAGGCGCATTAAGCGTGTTTTAAGAAACTACACATTAGCAAAGAGGTTTAGCATGTAATCATTGGATTTGGGTTAATTAAACCGACAATTTAAACATAAATTCCGCACTTAACTGTAAACTCCGCTCCTGGTCATAGCGTCGTGGTATCGTGGTGAGGGGGTTGGCCCCCTCCTTACCCCCATCGGATCAAACCATTAATACAAAATATAAGTGGTCGGCTATATATATTAAGTTGTAAAGCGTGGGCATAGTGGTATTGTGGTGCGTTGGTGCGGGGGAGGTGGCGGGGTCGAGCCCCAACCTCCGCCCTTCCACCGATTATTAATTTTGCATAATATATAATACATCCAACCTTTGATAACATTTCAGACTTTGCACTTTAATATAAATTCGACATTTGAACCTTTGTCCACCATAAATGTTGGAAATTCAACTTTGACCATATAATAAAATGCGCCTACCTTGATATATGTAATTCGACCTTATCATAAAATTGAACCTTGGAAGGGGGCACGTGGTGGCCTTCGGGCTAGCCACATGTCTTCATGCCATTGGTTCATCAAAAGCTAATAAAATTTTGCCATGTGCCCAAAAATTTGGGCCACTCAGAAATTGACAAGTGCCATCACCTCATTGGCCTTTGGAAACCCAAAATTTTCGACTTTGACCCTCTTTGACCCCTATTTTTTTTTAAAATCGTCTGTTTGGCACACCGAGCATCAGTCTCTAACTTCCTTATACGAAGTTAGTTCTGAGTGAAACGAAGTGCGCTGGATTCCTGGTGACGGGCCCTATCCAGTTGTTCTAGTTTGGTGCAATTCCGAGCACTTTGAATTTTTGACAATTTTTTGCCCCAATCCAAATTTCGATCAGTATAAATAAGTAACGCTTGTGGCTTGTGGGAAACTATAGTGAAAAATTCATTTTTATGTTCTCTCTCCCTATCTTCTTTGGAACAAAACATAGTTACTGATCAAACAGGGAAATTACATGGTACCCGTTTTTTTGAGGTAGCAAAAAAAGAACCTGATTTTGAAAAGTGGTGATGCAGAATCACCCTTTTTTTTTAGCATAGGTTTGGCACTTTAAATTTATTTATGGATTTTTTTTTTTTTTTAACATCATGATTTTCATGTCGATTTTGAAAAGTGGTGATGTAGAATAACCTGTTTTTTTTTTAGCATATAATTACAACTTTAAATTTTCTTTGATTTTTTATGTCGATTTAGAAAAATGGTGATTTTTTTGGCACTTTAAATTTTTTTATTTATCAAGTATGAACATTTGTTTTAAAATGTTAGTGATTTTCATGCTAATTTTGAAAAGTGTTGATGCAACATCAATCCTTTTTGTTTAGAGTGGTGATTTTCATCTTAGTATTAAAATATAAAAATAAAATAAAATAAATGTGACAAAAAAATCCAATATAAAAAAATATGAAAAAAAACTAATAAAAATGTAAAAAAATACAAAAATAAATTGTAAAAATAAAAAATTTAAACAAAAAATATTAAAAAATAAATAAATCGAAAATAAAAAAAAATTCAAAAATAAATAAAAAAGGGAAAACAAAAAAAACTCATAATTTAAAGAAATTTTTTATTTTTATTTTTTAAGTTAAAAAAAAAACATCATAATTAAAGAAAATGATAAAATTAAATAATAAAATTAAAAATTAATTAAAATAATAAAAAAATTAAATAATAAAATACAAAATAATTAAAATTTGGAAAATTTAAATTAAAAAAAATAAAAAAGAACATTAAAATAAAATTTTTAAAACGATAAAAATTTAAATTCAAAAAAAATAAAAAATTAAAAAGCAAATTTAAATTAAAAAAAAGACTACCAAAAATACAACATTTTCAAAGAATTAAAAAAAAAACATAATTAAAAAGAAAAAAATTGAAAAAAATTAAAAATAATAAAATAATAAAAAAACATATTTTTAATTAAAATAATATATATATATATATATATATATATATATATATAACTTTAAAAAAATAATAAATTAAAAAAATTAAAAATTTAAATTTAAATTAAAAAATAAAAATAAAAATTAATAAAAAGAAAAAAAGATTAATAATAATAATAATAATAATAATTAATAAAGAATTTAAAAAAATGGGTTTTAATGGTCGCCCTGGGGCCGCGATGCTGGCTAGCAGGCGACACGAGAGCTGGCAGCGCTCCCGCCGTGACCACCAGGGCGGCAAGGGTCGATTCCCAAATCGACCCTGGCCGCCGTGGGGGACACAAGGCTCGACCAGGGGGTGGCGGGAGAGTTGGCAGCTCTCTGTTCGCCCGTCGGCCGAGCCCCGCGGCCCACGACGACAACCAAACTCATTTGTTTTAATTATTATTATTATTATTATTATCATTTATTTATTTATTTTTTAATTTTTTTTTTTTTAATTTTTTTTTTTCTATTTTTAATTTTTTTACTAAATTTATTTCATATTCTCAAATTTATTTGTTTTTTTCAATTTTTAATTTTTTTTTAAATTTTATATTTAAAAATGCTTTTACTTTTATTATTTATTTATTTTTTAATTTATTTTTTAAGTTTTTTACTTTAAAAAAATAAAATAATTGATTATTATTATTATTATTATTATTATTATTATTATTATTATTATTATTATTATTATTAATCTAATGTATTATATATATATATATATATATATATAAATTATTATTTAAATTTTCTTTTATTATTTTTCTTTTCAAATTATTATTATTAATTTTTTTTAATTTAAATTTGTAAATTTTATTTTTTTTGTTTTTTTATAAATTTAAATTGTTTTTTGTTTTTTTATACATTTTAACTAATTTAAAATTTTTATTTTAATTATTATTATTATTTTATAACTTAAAAAAGTTGTTTTTGTTTTTTTGTTTTGTTTTGGGTTAATATTTATTTATTTTCTTTAAATTGTGTGTTTTTTTTTCCTTTTTTATTTTATTTTTGAAATTTTTTGTTTTTATTTTATTTTTTAATTTTTTACAAGTGATATTTTATCTTTAATACCATGTCTAAAAATCTTTGGAATTTTAATTTCATAAACATGATAGTTTATCTTTAATGTTATCCTTGGATTTTTAAGGCTTTTCAGAGACATAATAATAGATTATCTTTAAAACCATAACTAAAAATCGTTGGAATTTTAAGACTTGATATTTGATCTTTAATGTCATGTTTATTGTTGAAATTTTAAAGTTTTTTAGAGTCATGATATTTTATCTTTATTGTCATTATTAAAAATTGTTGACAATTTACCCCGAAAAGAAAAAGGCGTTATTCCAACATTAACACTCTTTGTTTTCAAGGTGTTTTTTGCACACAAAAATTTGACGACGTTATTCCACCATCAACACTTTTCATTTTCAAGTTTTTTTTGCACACACATAATTGACAATGTTATTCCACTATCAACACTTTTTGTTTCGAGGGTGTTTTTTCAATCATTTTTTCAAGAAGAAAATTGGTTTTTAGCATAATTTAAAAAATTGGTGAAATTTGACCCTAAAAAAAATGCATTCTGGAAGACACACTTTTCGTTTTTGGGTTGTTTTTCATGTTTTTTGATTTTTTTTGGGCTGGAGTTCTCGTTTTGAGGTAACAGTTCTTGTTTGATCGGTAACTATGTTACAGATGCACTTGAAAATAATGGAACCCATTTTCGTCCTAGTGGCCTGGTTATAACACATCCTTATAGCCCACTAGTGGTTAGGTTTGAATCCTTCAACCCTTAACTAGAGTTACAATATTGATTATTCTATAGTTTTCTTCATCATGATCAATTGGCTAGCCCCTTTTCCACTAATAATGAGGGATGACATGTCATCCTCTCAAATTATGGTGGTCAATTTCGATGGGTCAACTTCCGTGAGGCATAACTTTCTCATATGATCTCTGATTGAGGCGATTCTTGCATCATTGGAAATGTATCAACATGTAGATTATAGAATATAGGTACATAGTAAGTTTAGAACAAATAAAAATTTTCATTTAAGGCCTCAAATTGGCTCCTGAAATTTTTGGCTCGAATCTTTCCAAGCTTGGATTGCTAGTAAAAATGGTCCTATTCCTAATTCCTTCATTTTTTCCACTCTAAAAGCATCAAGATAGATGAAAAATAATATAATGATCCAATCCAGATCATCGAGAAAATCTAAATCCATTTCTTTGGTGCCCTCATTATTTTTCAACAACTTAGAATCTTTTTGTGAGGGTTCCTAAGTATCTAGATTCAGCGGTTGTGAGAAGGTAACATGAGGAACCTCAAAAGACTCATTGGGGTTGTTGGAATTAGGCATATATATCTTTGGGGGGGATGGGTTCAAAGGAGGGGTCGTGGATTCAAGATTTACAATCAATTCAAAGTTTTTTCTAGTAACAAGGGTTTTTTCTAGAGTGGAGGTTTGGGTCCATGGAAACGATTAATCGGTCTAGAGAATCCATCCTGATCTACAACTTGGACTTGATTGAAGTAGTCTTAGGAACCAACACGGGGAAAGTTTTGTAGAGATTTGGCATATTCATGACATCCATGACAAGGAAACAAAATGTGTTCATAGTCAAGGTTTGATTCCAGAGTTCGTAGTGATAGTAGATATCAATTGGCTCGGGAAGGGGCGTTGAGATATTCAATATATGCATATGTGAGCATAAGTTATGTATCTTGCTTGTTTAGTGGTTTCCAAGACTTTGATGAAATGACCCAGAGCATTTCCATTTCCTGCTAATATTTCTTCATCCCATAATTCTTTGGAAAAGGAGTACATGTGGATCAAACCTAGGGTTATTGTAAAATCCTCTTTTATATCTAGAACAAATATCTCTGTCCAAAACCTAAGATATATTCTTACAGAGTTGAAGAAGTATATGTCATTTTTGAAAACCCTCATGAAATATTCCACATTGGAAAAAGTTAACAATGAAAAATTTGTTTTCCCTCACTCTAATTTAATATAAACCTTTGGTTTTCACTTGTGTTGAATCCAATAAGTGAAAGCTTTTTCCAAGAGAAAATTCTTAGGAACTTGTCGATTAAAATATCATCTCTCATGTATTGAATGTACTCCCCAATTCAATCGAAATGCATATCAACCTTTGAATTTATCGCTGCTTTTGAAAAGCAACATCCTTAAAGTATTTAGCTAATTAAAGCCTACCTTAAAGATCTTTGCTACTAATATAAGCTTAGAACCTTTACAACCTCATCACGGCAAGGATTACCTATTGGGAAGATGGTACCTTGTAGTAACTTTCCTATAAATGGAACTTTGCTCCCTCCTACAACATCGACCATTGCAACATAAATTGTAGAGATGACGTAAAGGGTAGAAAAGTCAACAACATGGTAAAGTAGGGCTTAATCTTAAACCCTATGACTAATTTATTCAAATTTAAATTTATTTTTGTGTTAAAATAAATTATTATATTTTATTTATATGAAGTTAATGTGACGGTTTTAAAAATTAATTAATAAAGAATACAATACGTGATTATTTGAATATGGTTGATAAAATTGTTTTTAATTAATTTTTAAAATTAGTTTTCTTGTTATTTTACTTGGATGTGTAATTTTAATTTATATTATTAAATTATATTTATTTATTTATGAATTTTCATTTAAAATCAAATTTTGGTTTTTAACGGTTAACATCATCATAGAAATATAAACCTTTTATAATTCATAATAACATACCAGTGATAGAACATATATAAGCTTTAATTGTCTGAATTGATGTAGCATAGGTCGAAGCTATTTGAAGAGGAGATTTTATCTCATAAACATGTTGTCCGGTTATTAAATATATTAAATGTTTATTCATAATTTTAGGAAAAAGAATAAAAAATGTTATAAAGAAAATATAATTAAAAATAATATTTTGTGAATATATTTTGATGGCATTTCACAAGATATTTTTTGATTTCTTTATTAATATTTGGATTGTAGCATTGAAAAAATATGTCTTTCTATTATTGATAATGATCATTGGACAACTAAACCGTGTTATTAAATTTTCGTATATGAATTTTGCAGCTACTTCTTTGGTACATGACTCAACTGGTTCCACTTCCACCCATTTCATTAAGTATTCGACTGTTGTTATGATATAATTTTCTCTTGTTCATTTGGATCTTTTAGGAAATGGGCCGATAAAATAGATTTCCCAAATATCAAAAGGTAGTGATGGAACAAATGAATGTAGTGGAATATGATGTTTTGGTAGTGGTCGTCTAGATCTTTGGCATATGTCTCGAAATAACATTGGCCATGATAATCTTGCTTGCAATATTTTTCGTGTAGTCATTTCACTTTGAAAATGACTTCTGGCTTCGCCTCTGTGTGCTTTGTCGATGATTACCTCTGAAGTACCTCGTCGATACCAAGCTTATATAAATTTCCATTTAGCAATGTAAATGGCGATTCTTTAATTGCAGGGGTATTTTTCTTCTTTTCGGATAGTCCCTCAAGTGCCTAAACAATATGATTTTTTTTTTTTTTCTATTTAAGTGAGCTTCGAAGGGACGACTTCAACTCTAAATAAGTGTGCATCTGGGAGATCATCATCAATATCGGTGGTTCCTCTCCAATTTCCAGTCAAGATAAGTGGTTAGGACCAACATTGATTTTTCCTTGTTGAACAATGACTTCAAATTCAAATTCTTGAAATAATAATTGCCATTGAAAAATTCACTCTTGATGAATTGGTTTGTTTACGAGATATTTTAGTGCTTGATGATACATGTAGTATATGAATGAGTTCAGAAGAAGGTAGTGCCAAAATTTTTGCAAGGCAAAGATCATTGCAAGATTTTCCTGTTCAGTCGTTGAGTAATTTATTTTAGGTTTATTGAGTTTCCAATTGCAATAAGAATTTGGATGATCTATCAATTCTTCACCAGGTTGCACTAGAACGACTATGAATGTCACATTCAATGCGTCGACATGTACATGCGATTATTTTGTCCAGTTGGGAAACTTAAGGATGGGCACTTCGACTAGTTTATTTTTTAGCAATTGAAATGACTCGTTGCACTTGTTAGACCAAATAAATGTAAATTTTTTATTTAAAAGGACATCTATTTGGAATGTACTGTTAGAGTAATGCCTAGTGAATCTTTTGTAGTACCCACTGTGTCCCAAAAATATTTTAATTTGTTTTTGATTGATGGGGGGATTCAAATCTAATATTACCTTAATCTTTGTCACATCAACTTTAATCCCATCCTTCGAGACTACATGGCCCAAAAGTATTCCAATTGGTGTTGCAAAAATGCACTTTTTAATATTCAGTTATAAACAAATCAAATGACATCTTTCAAGCATTAATATTAAGCATTGGATGTGAAATTTTAGTATTTTTAGACCGTCCATTCGTCAAAATAAACTTCCATTGTTTTATAAATATACTCTTGAAAAATACTACGACAATTCTTGATAATAACATTGATGTGTTTTTCAATCGAAAAGGCATTACCCGATAGGAAAAAGAAACAAAATTAGTAACAAACGTTGTTTTTTCTCTATCTTCTTCTGCAATAAGTGCTTGATTGTACCCTGAGAAATCATCCTTGAACAAGTAGCATTCATTCACTGCAAATTCGTTTATAATTCCATTAGTGGAGGGAGTAGGGAATGGATCAATAATTGTTAGTTTTTTTAACCAACGGTAATCAAAACAAATATGTAATCTAGTTGGGTCATTCTTTTTAGGTTGCACGATCATTGGACTTTCCCATTCTGGCGTTTCTATTGGGTTGATGATGCTAGCGACAAACATCCCCTCTATTTCTTTTTGAACGATAGGTTTATACTTGTGAGCAAGCTTGTATGGTCTCTTTTTTATCATATTTTCTCCTGGAATGAGGTTAATTTTCATTTCCTCCATTTCTTTGATAAGTAACTTTATATATTTGTAATCACGTGCAAATACATCCTAATACTCTTTAAGAAAGTCGAAAAAATATGCAATTTGTTTATCCAACCTGTAATCACCAAGTCGGGAAATCTTCGGTCGGTTGTCATTCGATATGTAAACTCGACGTATTTTATTTCTACGTCCATCCAATCTAGTGATTTTGATTCATCAAGTGGTTTCTCCCCAACTTTTATTTCTTGATAGGTTGATGGAAAATCTGATTTGTACGTTTCTTGTTTGTTGATTTTGTATACTGATTGTATTCTTTTATGGTTCTCTGGGTGAATTTTGTTCAAAAAAAAAACTTTGACCAATGGTAAGTGTTTCTTCCATTTCTATTTTGTTGACCATTTTATGTTCCGAGATTCTTGGAACATAATTTTAGGTCAATGAAACATCGACTGGTGATTTATGATGGTCGACTAGTTTTTCTTTTATGAATTCTTTGATTTTATGAACTACATCATTTTATTCTTATTCCTTGGGTTTGAATTCAAAGTCATTGATGAAATTTTCTCTTATCTATTTCCATTTCAATTATTGTCCTTGTGCTTCTTCTATTTGTACCATTTATTTGGTAAGTTGTCTAAAGTGTTCAAGAACATATGAGGCCAAACTCATTCATTTCTATAATTTTTCATTCTCCATTCCGACTTGTAGTTTTGAATGTGCATAATAGGGTCCTGTCCATCACTGAAAATGGGTATATTTGCTTGTGCGGAAATATTTTTTCCTCCAAAGCATTCAATGAAATTTGTCATTGCTTTTAACCATGTTTGAAGTCCAGATGAATGGTTATCCCACCATCTCATCACTTGATCCATAAAATTTTGTACTAAGCTTTGTATTCTTCCTCGTTCACTAATATATTTTGTTACTTGTTCTACATGGTTAACATGTGATGCTCGTTCTTTAAATTGAATGGTGTTGCTAGAATAGTGTGTTAAGTTCGTCGAAAGTAGAGATGGTGTTCCTTGATAATTTTTTTCTTTTAGAATAGGTACTACTTTTATAAAGTAACACGGTCAAATCCTTTACATCAGAATGGCTTCTATTGTCCAACATTATTTAGATCTAGATTCGTAGTTCTCAACTTGCCATTCATAGAGCTCCATGTCAGAGTTCTGTCTAATGGAGAGGGGTGAACCTATCAAAATTTCACCAAAGGCATTTGGTTCAACATTATCACAATCTTCATGTAGTACTTTGTAGAGTCTTCTTATTTCAGTTTCTTTGTTGGAAGCTTCGATCCAAGTCTTTCCCTCTCGAGTATCTAGAGGAATGAAGATTTTATTTTTGTTTCCTTTGAGCTTGAATCTATTTTTCTCCAGAGATGTTGCTCCTTTCATTCTATGTCCCCAAGGTTGGTGAACTAGTGCAAGGTATGTGGGTATTCCATTGACTAGGGTAATGACTTGAAAATCAACTGTCACCGGGATTCCCATAATTTAAGTTTTTATTTTCCTTAGTGTCTTGATAGGTTCAATAAATCTCTGATCCACGAGTTTAAGTTAATTGGTCTTCCTATGCAAATTTGGTCGTCCCATACTGATTCATGTTTCTCGTGGAAGGATATTTACTTGTGAGCCAAAATTGATAACTTATCTGACTGTGTACCCATTTATTTCTAAATCAAATTGTGGGTCGTGGTCTTCCATTTGTTTCCCTTGAGGGATTTGTCGAACATTTTTGCATTTTTCTCTGTTTTCATTACAATTTTTCAACATATAGTAATATTTCTACCAAACGACCAACAAAATGATCCTCTTTTAGAAGTTCCAAAAATTATTCCAAAATGAGATCGTTAGGCAATATTTGTTGATCAATTTCCTTCATAAATAGTTCCACTTCTTTTGACATTGTGTCATTATGTTCCCGCATATCTGGATATTTTGTCGTGTTTTTTATTGGTCAAATAACTTGACGATTTTGATTGCTATTGTCTTTTCCTGCACCCGACCTTGTAATTACATGAATATTTTTGGAATTAATAATTTCTTGTTTTGTAATGGTTTGTAGCAAATTAATAATTCTATTATTTAAAACTTTTTCAGTAATCTTGGGGAAATCCTCGAAGGAGTGATCCCCCAGTCCACACATGTTGCATAAGCGCATATCATTTTTATCCTTTAAGGTAAAATCCAAAACTATGTGTCCCTCTTGCAACCAGGTATAACAGTAGAATATCCCTCAACCTTGACCATGACCACGTCCTCTGTCATTGTATCCCCTTAGACGACTAGTTCCTTGTCCTTCATATGGTGGTGGTTCGCTAATCTGATCCATGGCCTATGTATGATAAAAAAATGTGATAATTTGGCTCATTTTTTCCATTAAGTGGACATTCTTGTGTGGAATGCATATTATATTTGCAAATGGCACACCATTTAGGTTTAGAATTTCGAAGATTATATTGGAAATATTTTGGTTGTGTGATTTGAAACGATTTGACATATATTGCAATATACATCAGACTGTACCCATAAGACATCTTGATCGAAATAATCTGCATATTTACAAGGGTCTTTACTATGTCATTTCATGCGATAGTTACTGCACCATATGTTTTTCTTTTGAAGTGTCAATGCAAACAAATAATTTTGTAGTTGTTCAATCTTGTCTTATATTTTGTTGTCACTCGGTGAGATAATTGACTAGCCTTCATATTTTTTTTTCAATACGATGTGCTAGCTTAAGCGCTTCTTCACAAGTTGTGACTTCGTGCATTCTGAGTGGGCCACATATCTTCTGGAGGAGACCAACCACATACCATTTGACTAGGATATTTTCATCGATAACATATGGAATCTCACTCAATAAGTATTTAAATATTTTATCGTATTCTTGTATTGATTCATTCAACCCTTGTTAATTTCTTTTAATTTTTGTGTTGCCAAGTGTTGGACATATTGGGCCTAAAATAATATGAGGAAGCTATTCTTAATTTCATTTTCCGATTTTGGTTACTTCTCCATAATATTCATGAACCACGTCAAAGCACATTTCCTTAAGGTTGCAACAAATTGTGCCATTTGTTTATATTCATTAGTAACATCATTTGCATACCACAAATTTTCATAGAAGAACCAATGTTTTTCAGACCTTGTTCGCCCTCATAGAGGGGTATATGGTTCAATCCCATTTTGATTTTCTGGAGTGTTTTCATTCCATATGTTAGAATATTATTCAGCTGGTCATTTTTCGCAGGATTGATAGTGGGTTGATTGTTCTAAGGAATGATATTTTATTCTTTGTCGCCAATTTTCTTCGAAACTAATTTTTTGGTTCGACATACTCTATCTATATATTCAGTAAACCGACTCTCTCAGGGTCGTGACTCTTCATCGACCAGGTCTATGATTTAAAATTCATCGACGAATACTAGCTACAATAGGGGGGTGGTATGATCATGAGATTCTAGAGCTGGAGAAGTACTTGTTCTATTTCATTATTATTACTGTTTGTTTAATATTCATCGATATTTTCAATTTCTATGTGGTTTCTCTAGTCTTCTTCATTATGATAGACTACATGTATGTCTGAATAATTTCATGACGTTTGTTGAAGGAAATATCGAATAGTGGGACTTGTTGTTGATATAGTTAGAGTCCGCCTTATCATTGGACCAAAATCATCAAATTCCATAACATCTTCTTGCTCTCTAGGGCTTATAAGTAAACCATTATTCTCTATTAGAGAGGGTGGTGCTATGCATATCAACTCATCTGAGGAGTCTCGTGCATCTTCACTCTCACGCTATCGATTCTTCATTGTCATCCTATGGTATTATTGTTCTCTTATTTCTTCTTGTCATTGTTGTCTATCGTCCCTTGTTATTTTCTATATATCGAATGACTTCTTACATTGTCGGTTGCTATTATGTCGACTACTTTCTTATGTTGCTTTCTGGTAGTCAACCTTCTTGCTTCCATCTTTGTGATTTACATGTACTTCTTCGAATTTACTCTTTTTTCCTTTTTTATTATTTATTTCTCATAATCCATTACCCCCCCCCCCCCCATTTCGACCCAACAGAGTGTCGGTTTGCGAGGGAGTACCTGAAAATCATGTTTATTTCCTTCAAAAGTAATCCCAAGCCTCTCTTGTATATTTGCAATAAGTTTCCAAGAAATTCTTCCAATTTGTTTGCTCCTTTCGCCAGTCAGTATTGGATGGAGTGTGAAACATGGGTTAGTACTTGACGATATGTCTTGCAACTTTGTCGACGAGAAACCTATGAAAAAGAGTAGGAATCATCCAGAATGAGTTGTCATGCAAATTGTTGAAAAACATGGATTTAACACATTCGAAATAAGTTTGTTCTTCTATTGCTCGTTATTCGCAAAAATCATCTAGAATTGGCTCAACCCACTCATGCAGATTCGTCTAACCACCATTTGAGAGTTTTAGTAAACGTCATGCATCAGATTCACTTTCTGGTTTTTTCATGGGCGACTTGATTGTGGAACTTATTTATCTATGCCAAGGTGCCTTCAATGAGTCGCTTGTGCAATTTTGTAAATAAGTTGGCTTTGGCTTCTGATATTGATAATATATTTCTCCACACATAATTCTTCAGGTAGTTATTGATTTTTTTCTCACGCCATAATTGTATCTCCTCCAATATTAACATTTATGCTTGCATAATTTTGTGACTCGAGTTTTGAGTACTGATAATGAAACCAATGTTGTAATCTAGGGAAAAGTGCACATAATTACTAGTAGCACACACATCGACCAATCACATAACAAGCATAAGTAAAGATACAAATATACAATAAAAGAGAACCAACAAAAACACTCTCATATATTTTCTCTTATTAGCTGAATGAGAACTAATATATCGATATACATACAAATATATATATATATATATATATATATATATATATATATATATATATATATATCACCAGGATAGTTACAATGGTCTAACTTTCCAACCAGAAGCCTTAACTAATCCGCAATTAGTTAACTCTTATGATAATTTTCGTTAGAATGTATGTTTATCGATTCAACTTGGGCTATTCAGTTAGGTAAACTAGCTCCTGACAATCAAATGCTTACAATATAAACGGGAATTCATTAGGCTTTTTCCATACTTTCAATCTTAGAATTATTCAATTAGCTCCCTCTTACACTGGACGAAGAGAATCTTAGTCCTTATTAGAAACATATTATCAACACATAGTAGAAAAAAACACGGGCTCATCTTCAACAGATTTGGGTCAACATCAATCTTCAAGACATCTAGCCAAATTCATCTTGGAATTCACAACAAACTTCTTTTCATCGTAGATCAAAATGTGCTTCAATTTAGGTTGATCTTGTCTGCTCCCTCTGAGTTCAAACCCCATCCAATCATGAGTCTTCTTATCACTTTGTTCTTCCATATTTTTAACGATTCCCACAACATTGACATACTTCATCACGTACCTATAATGTTCACTAGGAATCCAAGGAATAACAAATACAACCAAGAAAAATATACAAATACAAGAGACTCATAATGAAACAACAATAAAGAAAGTACTTATCTCTTGAGAAAGTGTAAACTCCCTCTTGATCTTAGCCTTCTCAGATCCAATCATCCTCATCCACATCATCAAGGAGTTAACCTTGTTCATATAATCAAGGATTCCACATAATCAAGGAGTCCATATCATCATCAAAATTAAGGAGTTGACCTCGTCCACATCATCATCAAGGATTCCACGTAATTAATAATTGCATATCATTAGTAACGATTAAAAATAAAATAAATACAAGATTCTTATCTTTCGATAACATGTCAACTCTCTCTTAATATTTAGTCTTCTTGCATCCAACCTCTAGATCAACCTCATCATCAAGATGTCAAATATTTTAGAAGCTAGGGTTTCTTATTTTTTTAAGTGGAAGTGATCAATTCATAGGCTCAAGGATTTCTTCTCCAATCCTTTTTTTCTATATAGGGTTAACATTTTATTAGCTATGGTTTTAACTCGTGATCTGAAAATGAAACTTCGATCATCCTCTAACACTTTGCAAGTCTAATAAACTTGGGTATTTAAGTGTAAAATTAGTTTTGAAACCTCTTCAAAGATGATGAGTTAAGTTTTCACATGAACTTACAAGTGACACAAATTCATATGCAACTTAATATGATAAACATGAAGAGAAGAAACCAACAAGTGATAACGAAGTTCACCCCTCCTCGGTTACGTCTTCGGGCCCTCCTTCAATGGCTAGGCCGCTTTATTGATTTTAGTAGCAAATGTGCACATTACAAATTTTTGACTCTAGAGTGGCATCGTTTTTCATAAAAAGAAATGATGCAGGAGCATTAGTTAAAGCTTATAAGACTCATGAGTCTTATTTCACATTTACTAAAGGGAGTGGGTTCCCTTTATTATTTTATTTATTTTCCTAAGTTTAGTTGAGTTTGAGGAAATTTTAAATTGTAAACTAAAACTGTGGATAATATGTTGTGAATGAAGAGATCTTAGAGATAGTTGAATAATCTTAGGAGGAATGAGGATTTGAGGGATTTAAAAACTTAATTTAGGATTTTGTTTGAGGAAAGAGTGGAGATGAAGAAAAACTTTAGGAGAAAGTGAGAGATTGCTGGATTTGAACCAAATTGGTTCATGAATCCGTATTTATATCAATTGTGATCTTTTAAATAAATTGGGAGAGCAAGAGGTTAGGGAGTAGAGGAAACCATACACCATGTAATATCAAGCGTTGAGAGAGCGATCTGGCTCATATGAGTGTGTTGTAATTTGAAATTGAAATTAATTGAAATCTGGTGTTTCTTTATGTGAATTTATGTCATTTTTATCTCAGCTATAGTTTTCATCAATCCGTGAGACTGTGTGGTTTCGAGAGATCGAACACCCATTTTTGTTGTGTACAAGTTGAATTTGTGTGGATTCGTGTATGCTAAAGATCAACCATTCATCACAAAATGGATCAATGGTAATTCATTAAAAGAAACGTGGTCATTAAAATGGGGTTCTAGCATAGATGTGGGATGGATGGCCCATATCCATTTAGAAATTTATGGTGTGTAAAAAATCTGTATCGAGCCATATGTTGTTAGTTGATGTGGGAATGTGTATGCGTAATGGCATTGAAGCTGTGAATCAAGAGCATAGCATACCGCTAAATACAGTTGCCTTCAAAACCATAAGCGATGTATCTTCAAAAACCATAGATGGTATATCGCGAGACTTCATTCCGGAAAGATGCATTTTTATAACATATGTGATCTAGTAATAAGATGACACGTAGCACATAGATGATAGAGAAAACCACATTTATCGCAAGATTTTAAAGAGTTAATTATCGTGCTAGTGGGTATGCAATAACTGTCAGATCTAAAAAGATTTAAAAGGGGTGGTGGAGATTAGATATATAACGATGAAGTAAAGTCAACGAATTAGAACAGTCAACAGTGATTATTCATGTTTTAATACTTATGCTGAATTTTTTCAATTTTGTTAAAGTACAAGTGTAGATGCTGGATTTGTTTTCTAGTTGCACATATTAATAAAAAAATTCGTAGAGCTGACATAATTAGAGGTGAAAGACACAACTTTGCTATGTCATATGTGGTATCAGAGCTTGGATTTGAAGCTAGAGCCAACCGTAAATGTAAATCACATTCATTCTCAGATTTTTTTTTGCAATTCGTCTCTACAAATAAATATCTTATTATTTTCATTGAACTTGTATTCAAGCTTTTGCAAAAAGCATCAGTGTTACAATTACATTCACCGAAGAGCCCATTTCTGCCATGTATTTCCCATGATCGAACCCTAAACAATAGAAATTGTTGGACACCTTTGAAGGCAGTTCAAATCGCATTTTAGGATCTACATGGGCTCCAGGGGCCTCAGGTACCAAAGTACTTAATCTTTCTGGATAATAGAAACCAATAGAAGACTCATTTGACAGTTCTTCTTGAAATGAAGTTAGAACTGCGTAGGAGGTTGATAGCGGATTTCCTATAGATGCTGAAGACATTTAAATGATTTAAAGAATTTTGTAAAAACTAAAGAATGATTAAGGATTGCTTAAGTATTGTGAAGACAATGATATTGATGGTTGAAGGAACAGTTAGACTAGAAACTGGATTCAATAGATCTGAAAGAAGAGCCACTACAAGAATTTAAATTTGAAATTTGCAGAAGAAAAACAAAATTTGCTTACAAAAACATTTCCAGAAGAAATTTGTAGTGTATGTTATGAGTTTTGTAAATAGGGTTGAAATATCAGATTGAATCTTAACTGATCTTAAAATATGAATTTTTCATTATGAATAGTAATATGAGAAATAGTTGCTGACTGTATGAAGTCTTTTGAATGAAGAATGAAATAGTGGACACATGAATCATTTGGCGAAGATTTAATTGCTGGAATGGGAATTAGCTTAAAGACATCTTTGAAGAAATTTGGCAGGTTTGAAGAAAAACTTTGATGAATCTTGGGGTAAGATTATACAAGTACAATGGTGATATGAGAGAGAAGATCAAATTTTGAATCTGATAGATTGTAGCACATAGAGATATAGTGCAGATGAATGGTGAAACAAGATCACACATAGATCTTGAAGGTAAGATGGTAAGTGTTATTTTAACTCTGGTTTGAAGATTATGTTTTCAGATATCAATATGTAGACAAGGAGGAAGTATCTCAGCAAAAAGAGGTCAAGGAAGCTGGTAAGTGATTTATAAGTGGAAGAAGAATGTGACAGAACCTTGAAGAATTCCAACAGAGGTTGGATAAAAAGGACAGTTGTGTTCTTAAAAGGTGCAGATGAGTTGAAGCCTAGAAGGAGTAGAGAGGAATGCTCAAGAGGTTCCAGGAAATAGAGAACCAGTGGTTGTCAAAAGACCTAGTCCAGAGAGGGGATTGGTGAGGTAAGTGGCAGCAGGGAGGACTTTCTGTTATAGAGGCTTAATACATCTCATAATGAGTGAAGAAATCATAGAGATGGAAGAGAAAAGATACCAAAATGATGATTTGATATGGTTGACAAGTAACAGAATTGTTACAGAAGAAGGAAGGGTTAGTTGCAGCTCACTAGTGAACAATGAAAGTTCACCAAAGGAAGAAATGAATTTTACTATTGTTAGTCATAACAGGGGTATAGAGGAAAGTCACAGACAGAGAGGTAAAAGTGTCAAAGTAGTTGGAATCAAAAGAATGAGTAAGGAAGAAATTGACAAAGAAGTGGTTGAGATGAAGACAAAACTTAGTCATTTGAAAAAGTTGATACATAAAGGAATCAGAGAGGAAAGGAAACAAGGATTTTATGTGGGCAAAAGTGTTAAGTGGTCTGTCAGGGAATTATTTGCTGAGAAATTAATATTCCAAATATTTGAGAATGGAAAAAGAGAGTCCATTTGTAAACCAGAGAAAGGACCTATCCTTGGGGAAAGAGACAATGATGATAATGATGAAGAGATGATCTATACAGATCAACATGAGAGAAAGGTATTGGTAGCATCTACACAGACAAGAGAGCCTCATATTTTTGGGATTAATTATTTGTGTGAATGTACATTTGCATGTATGAAACTTAATGAAATTGAGCCTGAGCATGAAAAAGTGAAAGAGGCAGAAGCAAGAAAAGCACAAAAAGAGATTCATAAATAAATTCAAGACTTCAATTAGTGGAGAAAATTAAAAGGTATGAGTGAATGGTTGTGTCTTATCTTATTAAAAACTTATTGGATCGTGTTTGAAGTAATTTTAACATGGATAGAAAACCAATGGAAAGTGGACAGAGAAAAGGAACTAAATGCATTGCATATTTGTGAAGTGAAGAGAAGAGAAGCTGACACAGAGGACTCAACTCAAGAAGTTAAGTTAAGAAATATTTTGAAGGATCAAATTCTTGTCATTGAAGAGAGAAGGATAGAAATATCTTGCTTGGATAAACTAAGTAATGGAGAGAATTGTGTAGAACAGGAAGGTATTCTCCAAACCTATGATAAAGTTGCCAAACATAGTCAAGAAGCTGCAGTCCAAGAAGTATTCTTTGATGAAAAAAAAATCAGAGATGTTGAGGAAGAATTTCTCAATAACTTAGTGAACTATCAGAATAGTTCAAAGAAGCATAAAGACCTGATCACTGAGGCTTCAAATGAAGAGCCTTATATTTTTAAAACGGATGTGTTGTGTATGTTTTCAGGTTTGAAAAGTAATGAAAAATAATGGGAAAATGTTCTTATGCATGTTGATGAAGAAGTGAGATTACTAGAAGAAATGGCTAGATTAGAAAAATATTTTAAGCATGTATTTAATAACTTTGATAATAATGACATTGGCAAGGAAATTGTCATAATTCAAGAAGTTGAAGACAAGCAAATGAGAGGTTGTAACCAGAATGAAGCATTTTCAGTAGAAGATCAAGATAGAATTATTATGGAAAATATGAAGGAATCTATGATGATGTTGACAGATACAGAAGTTCAGGAATTCTGTGATTTTGAAATTGATTATTTTTATAACTCTGTAACCCATGAAGAAGCTTTAGAAAAACTGGATTTTGTTTCTGTTGTATATGAAGATGAAACAACATCATTTTGTTGCAATGGTATCAGTACAGAAGATGAAAGGATAATTCACAATGATATTCACCAGGAGATTCTAGCTATTGAATTGTTGAATGACAACCTTGTGTCAAAACAGGGAACACTGTGTAATGCAGAGGAAAGTAATTAAACAAAATTTGCTAACAGTTTCATGAATTTTTCAGAGAATCAATAGAAAGACTGGATGGTAGAATTATTTGTGGAGAAATAAAAGCATAGTAATTTTAAATCTGACAATTGTGATGGAAATTTTGTTTTATATAGGAAAGAGAAGCCATATGTAAATGACATGCTTATTAAAGATGAGGGAAGATTTAATTTTCTAGAAAAGTTATTAAGTGAACCTGATGATATAGAGGAAAATATTTACTTTCATAACAATTAAGGGGAAGTTGTAAAGTGCAACCAACAGGTTATAAATGAGATAGGTAAGGTAAATTTGGATAGAAATTTCATAATTTCTATAGCAAAAGAGAATGTATAGCAGTTAGTTGTCAGTGGATTTCAACTAAGGGAAAAGTGTAAAGAGGAAATTGAGAAATTGTGGATGAAGAAGTCAGTCAAGAAGAGAACTATCAAAGAAGAGAAATTAACAAAAGAAAACTGCATCAGCAAAGAAAAAGGACAGCAAGAGCATAAGATTTGGAAACCTGGAAGGACTAAAGAAATAGTGACAGAAGAAATGAAGCAGCAACATGATGAAAGAGATGACACGTTACAAAGTAAGGTTTGGAATTCTGGATGATTTGACAGAAGAAACACATGACCAGGAGGTCATGAAAAATTTCAACTCAGGGAGTCTGATGCAGGAGCATTAGTTAAATTTTATAAGACCCATGAGTATTATTTCACATTTACTAAAGGGAGTGGTTTCCCTTAATCATTTTATTTATTTTCCAAAGTTTAGTTGAGTTTGAGGATATTTTAAATTGTAAATTAAAATTATGGAGAATATGTTGTGAATGAAGAGATCTTAGAGACAATTGAGTAATCTTAGGAGGAGTGAGGATTTGAGGGATTTAAAAGCTTAATTTAGGATTTTGTTTGAGGAAAGAGTGGAGCTGAAGAGATACTTTAGGTGAAAGTGAGATATTTCTGGATCTGAACCAAATTGTTTCATGAATCCGAATTTTTATAAATTGTGATCTTTTAAATAAATTGGGAGAGCAGGAGGTTAGGGAGTAGAGGAAGCCAGACACCATGTAATATCAAGCGTTGAGAGAGCGATCTAGCTCATATGAGTGTGTTGTAATTTGAAATTGAAATTAATTGAAATCTTGTGTTTCTTTGTGTGAATTTATGTCATTTGTATCCGAGCTATAGTTTTCATCAATCCGTGAGACTGTGTGGTTTTGAGAGATTTAACACCCATTTTTGTTGTGTACAAGTTGAATTTGTGTGGATTCGCGTATGCTAAAGATCAACCATTGATCACAGAATGGATCGATGGTAACCCATTAAAAGAAACGTGGTCATTAAAATGGGGTTCTAGCATAGATGTGGGATGGATGGCCCATATCCATTTAGAAATTTATGGTGTGTAAAAAAATCTGTATCGAGCCATATGTTGTTAGTTGATGTGGGAATGTGTATGCGCACTACAAGGAAAAGACCCTCTAGCAGATTTTTTGAGGAACCCCACAAAAAAATACCCCAGACATCCGTTTCTAGTGGAGGATCCTAGAGGAGGTTGGCAGGCGGAGGTTTTTGCGAATCTATTTCTTCCGGTGCTCTTATCAACCTAAAACGCACTGGTGCGTTCAATATGACAAAGCACCGGTGCATTACAAAAATTGGCACACTGGACACCGTGCGCTCTGTATGCACAGGCCCGGTGCATTTTATTTTTGTAGAGCACCGGCACTTTACATGTTGACCGCACAGATACCACCTGGTGTGGAATAAATGAAACGCACCAGGGCGCCCACAAAATGCGCCCACCGGTGGATGGTTAAATAAAAAAAAAATATGGCAAAAAAACAGCATAAACATCAGCACACCGGAAACAGTGTGCTCTGTACACACCCTCCCGGTGCTTTTAATTCAGCAACCGCGCTGGTGCATGTCATATCGTCAGCCTCAGTGCCTCATAAAAAGCACGCGGAACATAAACGACCCAGTGACGAATGACTGAAATGCACCGGGATCCCCGTAAATGCCGCACACCGGAAAAGGGTTTAAAACAAACAAAATTGCGGCCAAAAAACCGCAAAAATCATTGGTTCACTGGGCACCATTACCGGTGCGTCAAGTTACTGTAAAGCCCCGGTGCGTCACATCCCCACACCCCGGTGCATCATAAAAGCGAGCAGAACATAAACTTCTCGGGGTGGAATGATGGAAATGCACCGGGGTCCCCATAAATGCCGCACACCGAAATAGGGTTAAATAAAAAAAATTACGGCAAAAAAACCGCAGAAATCATTGGTTCACCGAACATTGTTACCGGTGCATCACGATACTATAGAGCACCGGTGCTTCAAAACTACGCCGCCCCGGTGCCTCCTAAAAGCATGCGAAAATAGAAAGAGCCCAGTGTAGCATATAGACAATGCACTGGTACTCCAGCAAAAATCCCGCACACTAGTATAGGGTTAAATAAAAAAAAAAATTACGGCCAAAAAACCACAGAAATCATTGGTTCACCGGACACTGTTACCAATGCGTCATATTACTATAGAGCACCGGTGCTTTAAAAATGCGCCGCCCCGATGCCTCCTAAAAGCGCGTGAAAACAGAAAGAGTCCGACGTGACATACAAAAAACGCACCGGTACTCCAGTAAAAACCCTGCACACCGGAATAGGGTTAAATAAAAAAAAATTATGGCCAAAAAACCATAGAAATCATTGGTTCACTGGACACCGTTCCCAGTGCGTGATGTTACTGTAGAGCACCAGTGCGATAACGTTATGCTGCCCCGGTGCCTCCTAAAAGCATGCGAAAACAGAAAGATCCCGGCACGACATACAGGAAATGCACCGGTGCTGCAGTAAAAAGCATGTGCACCAGAATAGGGTTAAATAAAAAAATTACACCCAAAAAACTGCAAAAATCATTGGTTCACCGGACACCATTACCGATGCGTCGAGTTACTATAGTGCACCGGTGCATTATATTTTTCCACCCTGGTGCCTCCTAAAAGCACGCGAAAACAGAAAGTGCCCGGTGTGGCATTAAGACAATGCACTGGTACTCCAATAAAAACCTCGTGCACTGGAACAGGGTTAAATATAAAAAAAATTACGGCCAAAAAACTACATTTTTCACCTTTGTCAGTGCTACAAAGCTCTTAAGCACTGGTGCAATTTATCCTTGCTTGAGCCGCACTAACATCCATGCTCCCATTGCACTTATTGCTCGCACTGCTGCTGTACATTGCCACCAATCTCCAGCTTGAATTTTATAAAACAGTGGACAAATTTTCTTTTTTAAATTGTATAGCCAATATGCCTCCTCGACAGGTAAATGTACAAGTATTTTTCTTGTTTTTCCATAATTAAACCTTTTAGCGGATTAGAATTTGAAAAAACCTTAAAATTAACCATTAAAAAAAAATGTCGCACGGTGCGCTCGAGCCATTCGGCTCGCACCGGTTGCGGTGTTGCCTGTAAATTTACAGGCCGCACTGCACCCGGTGTTGAAGGAGTCCGCACTAGTTCCAGGGGGGTACCGCGAGGCGCACGGTGTTATTTTAAATTTTTTTAAAAGTGCGGTGCGGTCATTTACCAGGCCGCACCGTTGACAATGTTGAATCGCGGCCACCCGGTGCATTGACCAAATTATCCACCCCGAGGCACGTAAGTTTTTCAGCACACTGGAACTACAAATCGACATTATCAATGGTTAGGGTTGGTAAACTGGTGCTAAGTGTATCCGCACCAGTTCCGGGGCAGATTCCAAAGGCGCATCGTGTAATTTTAAATTTTACGGCAAAGAGCGGAGCGCTCGGATACCTGGCCGCACCGTATGACTATGTACGGTGGTAGGAGGGAGGTGTGCTGAGTTAGCTATAAGCCCCGGGGCATATAGTGAAGTCAGCGCACCGGCCTCCTAACACTGCACTTAGTGAACGGTGTGCCAAAAATATTTTCTGGAGCACCGCTCCCGGTGCTTTTCATATCATTATGTGCACCGTCGCCGGTGCGTCTATGTGGAGGGACACACTGTTACCGGTGCGTGATTGTATTTGTGGCACACCAACTCTTGTTTTATTTATTTTTCAAAAAATATTTATATACGTATATTTGTAGATACATGTGTCATTTAATTAAAAAATTGTGTTTAATATGCTAATCATTTAGAGATGTGAAAGGAGAGAAGAGGAGCAACAACAACAACAACAGGTGGAACAATATAACATGGTTCACCTGTGGGAGGCAAGAGAGAGAGAGAGAGATGCATACCCTCGCCCTATTACAACAGCGACGCAGGGGCTCCTAATGCAGGTAGGCCTCCTCAAGTTCAATGAGGAGGCTACTTCCCTAAAGTCCCATAGTGGTTTTTTGAGACATCTTATCCGAAGGTGGAATGCCCAACAATAGGATTTCCGAGTTGGTATCAACCAATGGTACACATCCACTGAGGAGGATGTATATTTTATTATAGGGCTTTCGAGGAGAGGGGTGGATTTTCCTTCGTTCCTCGAGGTTCCAGCTAGTTGTGTGGTAGGGAGTTAGTTAGTTTACTCCCAGAGATACATTAGACCAGATATATTGTCTCCTTCAGATTTTCAGGTCTCCGGACGACAGTTACGTATTGGTGTGTTTGGTCGTGAGGAGGTCCAGTGTCTCTCACTTATCATTTTGACCATTTCGCACAACACTGATGGGCAACACATTAGTTGCTAGCTTTTTTATTATGTTGATTCTTTACTACGTGGCCATGACTCGTCGTGGTCTTCCATTTTTTTTATCAGCTTCAAGGCAACATTAGATGCATGTCGTGCTCATGCACAAGGGAGGGTCAACTTCCCTTTTTCTTCTCGCAGCTTTTTTGTTTATTTTTTGAGAGGTTTCCGTGAGACGAGACCTTCTTTTCTCTCGGCAGCCTCGTAGGCCGATTACCGAGGCACGTATGCATGAAATGTAGATGTCTTAATATAAGTTTCAAATTTACATATAAATTATTACCGAGTTGCTGCACCCAATCCCTATGTTTAGTGCATCCTCTTCAGCATGCGGGTAACGACCGATAGCACCGTATTTCTCTCTGACTTGTTTAGCAACCCAACTGTTGGGGCATATTTTTGGCATATTTTATTTTAAATGATTGGGGTAAGGCACAATTCTACCATTCAACTGTCTGAATTCTTTCCTTTCACTATCCCATTTCATTCTTTTTTGTTCGTACAATGCGACCCACGGTTGTGTCGCTTTAGAATTGTAAAGAATGAATTTATTGATTGCTTCAATTTTTTCATTCGCTGATGAAATCAAACCAACATTATATAGTACTTAGAGATCAAAATATACATTATATCGAAGTTCAACATGAATATAATTAATTACTTTTTGTAAATTTGAAAAATTATAAGTCGCTTACTCTTTATCAAGCGCTTTTTTCCACTTGTTTGGAGCAACTCTCCTTCTCTTTTGTCTTCATCCAATTCATCGCTCCAAATCACCACACCTGGTTTGTTGTTGATCTGCTTGATGTACTCACTAGCATAGTAGAAAGACTCATACGATATGTACACCTATCCCATAGACCCCTCGGGTTTTGCCCTTTATCGAACAAAACCTTTCAATTTTTTCATGTACCTCTCTAAGAAGAACATCCAATGACAAGAAACAACCCCAACTAATTCAACCTCACCTACCAGGTGGATTAGAAGATGAACCTGTAAATCCATGAAACTCATAGGCGATTCCTTCTCAAACACACAAACAATCTCAACTATCTCTTGACACCACCGTGGAATGCTAGCCACATGAATCTCCTTTGACATGATCCAACGTAAAAATAAAGATAATTTAGATATGGCACGTCCTAGGTCTTGAGGGAATTCATGTTTCACACACCCACACACAAACAAAGGATAATGACACTGCAAAGTTATAAAAACATGCAATAATATACAAAATTAGTTATGTTTTATGATCACCACATGGGATAAAATTTATTAATATAACAAATAATAAAATCATGCTTTTGACATTATACGTACTCTTATAAGATTCAAATGGTCATGCGATTTCAACCCCGAAAAATGGTCATCCACGGTGAAGCAGCGCCGTAGTGAAGACCCATATGAAGTTGGCACCCTCACATCCATTATAACTTCCTTTGCCAAAGATATATCATCTTTTTTTAAAATCCATGGGACATCACCTTCTTTGAAAAACCATGAATTAGAGGGACCAGCGCCTGCCTCTGATCCCGTACTTTCTAATCGTCTTGGCCAATATTTCTTTTTAGTTTTTGAAGTAATAAGATCTTTCCTAACCGCCAATGTGTCACTTTGTTTCAATGATATGTGCCTCCATAAAGAAGATGAAACATTTTTAAATATATGCATGGGATCTAATAAGTGGGCAATCTTAATATGCTCCCAATATGGGAGGTCATAAAAGATAGATTTCCTTTTCATCCCAATGGGAAATTTCTCAACATAGGTGTTGAAGAAATCTGGATCATCAAACTTAGGCTCCCCATTTGAATCGAACATTTCTGTGAACTCCTTCTCCTTCTCTCTCTCATATGCTCTAAGCCATTCAACTGGTGTCATTATTGGAGGCCTTTGGGTTCTTTCTCGTTTACCATTGAAAGCGGATGCTGCTCTTCTGTAAGGGTGTTGTTCTGGTAGGAATATCCTGGAGCAATCATACACTGGCTTTCGTAGGTCCTTGGACCATCTAGCTTTCAGAGAAGGTCCACAACATTTACATCCAAAATACCCTTTTGTTACAAGACCTGCGAGATTATATTTGTATACATTAATTAATATGCATGGCACGTTAAAGAATATCATGAAGATTAGAACAAATAATATTACAACGAATTAAATAACTAATATGTGAAAGAATATTGTTACATTATATATAAACAAATCAATAAATTAAACATGAAATTTACCAGAGCAAACTCCTAAGCCTGGATAATCATGTGTCGTGTAAGCACATATGCCATACAATGTAAACCTCCTCTCTGTTGCGATGGATCTTGATACATCATATACATTTATCCCATCCCATAATTCCTTCAATTCATCTACCAGTGGTTGTAAGTAGACATCCATATTCTTCACTTGTCTTCTACCAGGGACTATGAGAGCCAACTTAAGATGTTCATTCTTCATGGAAAACCGTGGGGGGATATTGTTATTAATCACTACTATAGGCCAAATAGAATAGTTGGTGTTCTGGAGGGAATATGGGTTGACGCCATCCATGGCTATGCAGAGTCGTAGACTTCGTACTTCATTCTTGAATTTTTCGGGCCATGTATCCTCTATATGCTTCATGGCTATTGAATCAGTTGGGATTCACATAACTCCCAACTCACTTCTGTGTGAGGCATGCCATCCCTACAACATAGCTAATTCTTTGCAACGAAAGAGCCTTTGAATCCTTGGGATTATAGGCATGTGCCTCAATATCTTAAAAGGAGGACTAGTACATGATTTACCCTTATTTTTTTATTTATCATACCTGTCATGCCCACATTTCGGACACATCTCTTTGTCTGCATATTCTCCTCTATATAGAATACAATCATTTGGACATGCATGATATGATATGTAATCAACACCCAACATTTTCAACAATTTTTTTGCCTCCTCGCAGCTACCGGGCAAGACATTATCACTCGGAAGAACCTTATCTTTGAATAACCTGTAGTTGGTGATCATGGAAAACTATATTAATAAATGTACATTAATGTCGATATAATTATTAACGTTCATAAAATTTAACATTTTTAATGTTCATTGCAGTGTACTGATTATATTTCAAATTTATATATAAGGGAAGTACTTTATGGTAACTTACCTCAAAAGTTCCGAGAAACATGCATTCGACAAGCCAAACTTTGCTTTCAAGTTGTACAGTAACATCGTTGTCCCCAACTGGGTAGACTTTGACTGACCGTCGGGTCCAAAGAGAGGGGTGGTGGAAGCAAATTTAAGGCTTTCGAAAAAGGTGTTAGCGATATGAGCATCATCCCCTAGTTGATCATCATTTTGGAATGCATCTAACAACATTGTCTCCATGGCAGTCGTATCCCTTAAGTAATCATCCATACCAACCTCTATTTGATTGCCTCCATTGCCAACTTGTGAAGAACTACTATTGTTGTAGTCATTCCTAATTGGTGAATCTGGACGTAGTGGGAATTGAATCGGTGGTTGATTCAACCATTCTTGGTATCGTTCCTCTTTGATTTTTTCTCTTAATTCAGTCTTCTCTCGATTTGACATTGTCATAGGGTGCAACGGAAGATGGTAGGTAGGTCAGTCATCATTACTAAAATCCTAATAATTAAAAAAAAAAATTGAACATGATTAGTACAAAATATTATGATATCAATTTGTAACCACGTTGACAATATTGCATGATTATAAATTGGTTTGACGTTGAAATAATTACATATTAATCAATATATATACCAAAAAATTATAATTATAATTACCATCATTGTCCCGGGATTGTGGCTAGAAGATGCAATATTGTTACAATTGGCAGGGTGAAGCGGCTGTCCATTTTCATCTACCAAATGTGTCTTGCGGTATGCAGCTCCTGATAAGAACTTTCGATGTTTTGGAGTAGTAATTTGAATATAATTTTGTGCATCTGAACTCGATGATGAATCTGCATGAACCTACAAATTTTTATACATTATAAATTTAATTGTTGTGCATGATTGATTAAACACTTTTCATTATTTCATTATTTTTGCAAAAAAATTTAGGGAGATATTTTCATGAGACATACCTGGAGCAAACAGAGCTCGAGAGCACTATGGAGCAAGGAAATACGTTTGAACAGAAATATTCAGACAATCCGAATTCGAAACCTCTGGTAATTCAAACCCTGCACCATAGAATTTTAAACAACGTGAGTAAAGTTTATTGTTTTTTTGTACTTTTTTCTGCAGTTTTTTTTATGCAGTGAAATAAGAAATCAAAGTCTATTCTTTTATTTTATTTTTTCTCTAGTTTTTTATGAAGTAAAATACAAAATCAAATCTTATTGTTTTTTTAACTTTTTGTTTCTGCAGTTTTTTACCTTTTATGCAGTTTTCAGAAATAAAAATAAAAAAGAAATCAATTTTTAGAAACAAAACCCTAGATTCTTTTTGTTTCTCCCACTTTTTCTCCCTCTTTATTTTCAATTTAGATTTATAGGGTTTCTGTACTCATAAGAAATCCAACCCACGGGACGAATTGCATAGTCAGATCCCAATCCATGTTAGCCCTTGCGTCAATCTTAAAAATAAAAATAGATTTTTTTTCGCCAGTGCGCCCTGCGTAACATTGCGCACCGGTGCGCTTTGTTATGCCAGCACACCGTGCAAGTACAGTGATAAAAAATTAAAAAAACAAATTATGTTTTTATCAGTGCGCCATATGTAACATATGGCACCGGTGCACTATTACATTATGGCGCACCGTACAACGTGCTTTTTTGATAAAAAAACCATTTTACAAACATACCCTACATTATTTTTGTTTCTGCCCCGTCTTCTCCCACTTGCCGTGATTTCAGAATTAGGGCTTTTCAATAAATACTTATAGGGTTTATATTGCTAAATATAAACCTAAGACATCCAACGAACGGGTTGACCTACATAGTCGGATCCCAATCCATGTCGGCCCTTGCGTATATTAAAAAAAAAAAATTTTGGTGCGCCCTGTCTGAAGGAGTGCACCAAGGTGCTATGTTATCACAATGCACCGTGAAAGTACTGTCATAAAAAATATGTATCCAGTGCGCTATTTCATTATGACGCACAACGAATGTTCAGTTTAAAAAAAAAAACTTTCAAAAAATACAAAGCTTACTTTCTTTTTGTTTCTCCCATTTCTTCTTCTTCTTTCTGTGATTCAGAATTAGGAATTTTCAATTTAGATTTATAGGGTTTGTATTTCTAAATATAGACCTCAGACATGCAACCGACGGGACGATTAGCATAGTCATATCCTAATCCATGTCGGCCTTGGAATGATTTAAAAAAAACAGATTTTTTACCGATGATCCCTATGTAAGGTAGCGCACCGGTGCTTCTGTTGTTTACAAGAGCACCAGATAAGAAATGTGAAAAAAAAAAGATTTTTTTAATGGTGTGCCATATGTAAAATATAGCACCGATTTATGCTAAAAAACTAACACTGGACAATTTTTATTATTTTTATGATGGTTAACTGGTGCAGTCATTGACATGTAACGCACCGGGGCTTCTTGCTGACATAGAGTACCGTATGGTGTATTATACCACTTTTTTAGTGTGTGGGAAAGACATACATGCACCGACATCGGTGCGTTCACCATGAATGGCGCACTGTTTTTTTTAGATTTTTTTTTAATTGAGAAATTGACAGTTTATTTAAAACTATATTATTGACTGCTATGATACAGGTTTGATATTGTTTAAGAAATGACTGACAAGAGATCAAGTAACAAAAATACTGATAACACATCAAGATCAAAAGAAAAAAAGGCAAGTTTTTTGTAAATTTTTTACAAAAAAATTATTTCTGAACTATATGTAAGTTTAAATAATATGTATTGTTTAATGTATATCATGCAGAGCCACAAAATGACGAAGCTCGATAAGATTATTTCTGATCTAGGACCAGAAGAATTATAAGCTTGATGGAAAAATTGCAAAAGGATGAATCAGGTGAATAAAAAATACTATTGATCGAATATGAGTTTCTTTTTTTAGTTTTCATTAATAATATAATTAAAATTATTAGATAACATGTGTGAAAAAATATATTAATTCACCTCTGTTTAATGTTTTACAGGGACCAACAACTCAGAAAAGGAATGTTGTTCTAAGAAAAGAAAAACAATAGAACATGCAAATGAAAATGAATTGCTCCTTAGCTCATCTGGAGTGGTGTTGGAGGTTAACGAAAGGGGGAAAAACTTTTACAAATGTTTGAGGGATCTAGTGGAACGAATGTATAGACGTTCTTTCCACTTACAATACAAAAACCAATCCAATGATTCCAAGAACCAGATTTTATGTAAACTACAAGAAGAGTTTCCAGAGAATTGGTCAATGAGACATGTGAGACTTTTAATAGCAAAAACGTACAACAACAAAAAAGAAGGAATGAAAAAGTAATATTCCTTTAAATGTTTGTCTAGAATTATTTATAAATATCATTTATAAATATCACTTTTGTTATATTTACTTTTCATATATCAATATAAAAATTAAATAGTTTATTGTCATGTTACATTTTCAGGAAGATTATGAAAATATCAAAAGATGAATGAGTTGATATCATAAATATGCCAGTAGGAATGTCCAAAAAGGTGTACAAGGAGATGGTCAAAGAAATGGAAAAAATTGCATCATAGGAGGAGCCATCTCAACAAGAACGTGCTTCAAATGTAATATGTAATCATTGAATTTTTTGATCATTAGGTACAATAAATAAACAATTTAGCATTAAATATTAATTTTCAAGTATTTTCTTGCAGAAAAGAAAAGAAAATGGAACCCATTCAACACATAAAACAGGACGACAAGGAAGAAAATGATTGATATCTAAGTTTGTGAGTAATTGTTACTTCCTTATAACAACTTAACTAGATTTCATTTTTTATTTTTAAGTTGTTTTACAAAAATCATCATTGAATGTCTTGAAACAGGTGCTAACATAAAAAGAAGAACCATCAGAGGAATTGATTGAAATTGGTTTAAATATGGGTTGTGCGTATATGTTGGCATATCAGAACTTAATTGTGGAATTTGTAAGCATCTATCGATCTTGTTTTACTTAGCTCTGTCTATAATTAATAGAAAAAATAAATCTTTTATATTAAATATATGATTTCTTATGGGGTATAAAACTTGTAGGAAACAAAGTATGGCACTACGCCAACAGATCAAATCTTGAAAGATGGCATGTTACATGGTTTTGAAAGAATGTGTATAGTTTATGAGTCAATTGTTGCATTGGTACGTCATTTCTTTTCGATTTACATTGATGTGTATTATTTAATATTGCAATTTTCATTATTCTCACCAATGTATATACACTCATTACAGTTTATTTTTATGTTTGTAGATGGAAGAAGGTGAAGAAGAAGAAAACAATCAACATCGTGAACAAAACATTTTTGAAAATAACCCAAGTCATGGAAGTAGCTCTAGCAGTGATAGCAGTTCAAGCGAAGAATGATGATCACTATGTTTGGATATAAAAGCAAGGCATTGTACTATTTTTGGAAAAATGTCTGTGAAATCAGACATTTTCTTTAATGTAATGGACATAGTGTCCCAATTGAAAGATAAAGGGATACCAATAACTGTCCCATTTTGTATGACAAAGAATGTCTTATATATATATATATATATAATGTTTTAATTTATTCTATTGCATTCTCTATTGTCGCTATTGTGTTCTCCATTGTCGTTCTCAAATGCAGTAATAAAAATTTAATTCATATGAATATTGTTATAACATATATATGTGTCGACTTTTGATGAATAATGAATTTTTAAAAACCACAATAATTATGATATGATATAACAAATTAATCTAAACATCACATTCAAATCCATTAATAAAAATTTAATTAATATGAATATTGTTATAATATGTGTTGACTTTTGATGAATAATGAATTTAAAACAATCACAATAATTGCACTGCCACAGGTTGATGTTTCTAAAAAATATAAAATTAAAACTGGTGCGCTTGTATTATTAAGCGCACCGGTGCGTTTTTACTACCTATCGGGACCGCACAAATACCAAAACCAGTTAAAAATATCAAGGCATTTGTGCGGTATGGCACTCCGATGCGTTTATGTATCTATATGCACCGGTGTCGTTTTTCCACCTATGAGCACCGCACGAATACCGATACCAATTATAAATTGCGGTGCGTCTGTGTGATACTATGCACCAGGGCATTTTTTCTGTCTATACGCACCGGTGCATTTGGATGACCAATAGGCACCACATGAATACCGATACCAATTACAAATCTCGATGCATTTGTGTGATAGTATGCACTGGGGCATTTATGTGTCGATAAGCGTCGGTGCATTTGTATGACATATTTGCACCGCATGAATACCGATACCAATTGTAAACCTCGGTGCATTTGTGTGATACGATGCACCAGGGCGTTTATATAAGCATACGCACGAGCGCGTTGATATGACCTATGGGCACCGCTCAAATCCCAAGACCAATTAGAACGGCCACGTGCATTGTATCACCAACACCAGGCTGATGCTCTTATTTTCCTTAACGACCTGGTGCATTCTCCTTCGACCACCCTGGTGCGCTGTCTACTGATACACACCGGTGCGTTAAAACTTGATAAGAGCACCGATGAAAAAACATCTGTAATAACCTCCGGCCACCCATTTTTTTTAGTTGTGTTTAATTTCCATTAGAAGCTCCGCCAAAACCTTTGTTACCAGAAACAGATGTGGTAGCATATGTT